>JAOTRH010462820.1:0-12055 GCA_034768845.1 Heliamphora exappendiculata
CAAATGGTGAGCATGATGCTAGATTAAGGATGCTGTGAGGGTTCGATTCGGTTCGGTTCTCTATCTCTTACGCGTGTAAATCGAGACTTGACGGTGTGGTATTTTTTGGTTCCTTGATTGGTGCACAAGGATGTCAGAGAATTCTATGACTCGCGAATCTAATGTTGAAGCTGGTCGGCAGCGGACCACAGAAGTATTTTTCTCATCCACACGGTTAGTAGATCGACGACTTTATAGCGCCAACAGTTATGCATTATGGAAGAAGAGTGTTTTGAAGTCGCTTTAGGGAATAGAGCTCGATTTCCACTTATTTGATGATCCTCCATTTCAAACCTCGGCAACCTTTCAGACCTAGACCCGAGACGATGCTCAGATATTCAGTCAACTACTAAATTCAATAAAACCTTCCGTTCAGGCCTTGGTGGCTAACACTGATACCGTACAAGAGATCTGATCCTCATTGGAGTCAATTTATTCATCCACCAATGACCTTCCCCGTTTATATCGCGTTATGAAAGGCTTCTTTCAGTTTCAGCAATCCGGGAAGCCGCTTCAGGATCACTTTCTACAATTCAAGGTTTTGGCAGACAAGTTTGATCGGCTCCTATTCACGAATCAATTGTCCATGTTTCAGCAGCAGAGGCAACAACTACTGGTGATGTGCTTCTTGACCAGTTTGAATTCCAAGTTCGATTCGGCGCGTTCTCATATCCTTGTCGGGGCAGATATTCCTACTCTTTTCGAGATATTCCGACGCCTAAGTCGACCATCTCGTCGGGATGACTCTCGCGGTCCTACCGCATCCCCTATTGAGGCATCTGACCAATCTGCTATAGTAGGTATTCATGGTAACCGAATCAGTCGAGGCCGCGGTTGTGGGAGTGGTAGGTTTGGTCGTAGAGGGGGTCGTGATGGTGGTCGCGAGACCCGTACGTGCCATTATTGCGGGATTAGGGGGCACATTCGTAGTGAGTGCTACAAACTTCATGGAAAGCCCCCATTGGTGGCCAATGCCACATCCGATCTCAGCCAGTCAGACTATATCCAGCCGAGTCCTCAGGGAACATCCAGCTCAGCCAGACGAGTTGTGGAGATGACTGCAGCAGAGTACGATCAGTACATGTATGGATAGACTGGACAAAATGGGAGTTCGTCTGAGGTACCAGCAACCATATTTGAAGGTAATCCTACTACATGTGAGGCTACCCCCACACTTGGGTTATAGATTTTGGCGCTTCTGCTCACATGACTGGATCATCAGGTATTCTCTCTAATTACAAGCCTACCCCGGTCATGCTGGTGTCTTGGTAGCTAATGAATCTTCCCTAGCTGTCAAGGATTGCGGTGTTGCAACACCAACATTTGCTCTCTCTTTATATAATGTCTTGCATACTCCTGATAACCCTTTCAATTTACTATCCATCAGTTAAATTATCTCTAATTTGAGTTCTTCAGTGACATTCTTTCCTAACTCTAATATTTTTCAGGATCCTTTGACGAAGAAGACTATCAGTAGAGGACGGGTCTCTGGGGGTTTGTACCTGCTGAATGTTGCTCCTGCTCAGGCATATTCAGCCGTATCATCTTCTGCTCTTGATATTCACTGTCGTGTTGGTCATCCCAGTCTACCGAATCTCAAAATACTTTACCCCAATTTAAAGTCGGTGTCGACTATTGAGTGTGAGTCATGTCGTTTTGCTAAGCACATGCATGTGCCTTTCTCTTCTCGTGTCAATAAAAGAGCGTCAGCTCCGTTTTAGTTAGTTCATTCCGATGTCTAGGGACCTAGTCCGGTCACCTTTTTATTTGGTTTTCGCTACTTTGTGAGTTTTGTTGATGATTACTCTCGCACCACCTTTCTCTATCTAATAAAGCATAAATATGAGATTGTGTCTATGTTTACCCAATTTTGCATGACTATATAAAATCAATTTGGCACTTAGGTTAAAATCTTGCGAAGTGATAATGGGGGGAGCATTTGTCTACTGCTATGAGAGAATTCTTGATAAGTCGTGGTATTTTCCATCAAAGGTCGTGTCCCGATACTCCCGAACAAAATAGGGTAGCTGAACGGAAAAATAGACATGTGTTAGAAACAGCCCGGGCTCTATTGTATCATATGCATGTGCCTCATCAGTTTTGGAGTGAGGCGATTCTTACGGCATGCTATCTCATTAATCGCATGTCGTCCACTGTATTGGGTGGTCTTTCTCCTCTATCTGTACTAACTCCTATGACGTCTCTACACTCCTTACCACTTAAAATCTTTGGTTGCATATGCTATGTGCGCGACACCCGACCAAAGGTTACCAAACTTGATTCTCGTGCCCTCAAATGTGTCTTCCTTAGCTATCCTCAGTATCAAAAAGGGTATAGGTGTTATTGTCCTGCCCTCCGTCGATTTGTTGTGTCTCGGGACGTTACCTTTCTTGAGTCCATCCCTTTCTATTCACCATCTTCTTCCCATCCATCTCTAGATCGCACGTCATCTCCCCCTCCTTTGTCTGCTGATTTCATGCTTTCTCGGGTTACCACTGATATTCCTGCTACATCTCCTGAGCTGCTTTCAACGCCGCCTCTTGCACCTTCACCTCCAAGTGATCCGACCCCTGCTGAGCCAGTCCTCTCGTCGGCTGATCCGCCAGCAAGTGAGCCATCTATTACTGCCTGTCGCCCATATCGCCGATGTCGAGATCACCCCAAGTATGTTGAGTCTTATAAGGGGTTGTCAGCTTCCTTACAGGCCTTTATTTCTGCACTGGATACTACTGCTGTTCCAAGAAGTGTCTCAAAGGCTCTCTCTCATCCTGGTTGGCGATCAGCTATGTTAAAGGAAATGTCCGCCTTAGAGCATAATGGTACTTAGAAGCTTGTTCCACTTTTTATCGGGAAGCAGGCCGTTGGATGCAAATGGGTCTATACAGTGAAGGCGCATCCTAATGGTTCATTGGCTCGGTTAAAAGCACGCCTTGTTGTGAAAAGATATGTGCTCAGACATATGGCATTGACTACTTTGAGACTTTCTCTCCAGTCTCCCAGATGACCTCCATTCGGTTACTCCTCTCCTTCGCTGCCACCAAACACTAGCCCCTGTATCAGCTGGATGTCAAGAATGTCTTCCTCCACGGTGACCTTCAGGAAGAAGTTTATATGGAACAACCTCCTGGGTTTGTTGCTCATGGGGGGTCTGGCCTTGGTGTCGACTTCGTCGGTCCTTATACGGTCTAAAACAATCTCCCCGGGCCTGGTTTGGGGGATTCAGGACGGTGGTACAACAGTTTGGACTACGACAGTCAGGCAAAGATCATACAGTGTTCTTTCGTCGGACTGATGCAGAATGTATTCTTCTTGTTATTTATGTTGATGATATTGTTATTACTGGTGATGATCATGTTGGGATTGGCAACCTAAAGACCTTGTAGTCACAATTTCAAACAAAGAATCTTGGACACTTGCAATATTTTCTGGGAGTCAAGGTAGCTAGAGGTAAGCATGGAATCCTTATGTCTCAAAGGAAATATGTGATTGGCATTCTGCGTGATGCCGGTCTACTGAATGCAAAAAGTGTAGAGTCTCCGATGGATCCAAGTATGAAGCTTCTTCCTGGTGAATGTGATGTGTTTCCTCATCCAGACAGGTATCGATGAATGGTGAAAAAACTTAATTATTTGACTACCGTGACTAGACCGTCTATCCGGTCAGCGTTGTGAGTCAATTCATGTCTAATCCTCGTACTCCCCACTGAAATGCAGTGGTTCATATTCTCTGGTATCTCAACTGCAACCCAGGGATGGGTCTACAGTTTTGTGATCGGGGTCATTCGCGTACTGAGGGCTATTCTGATACAGACTGGGCAAGAAGCAAGACGTGGTATCGAGGTCAAGTGCAGAGGCAAAATACAGGTCCATGGCATTAGCTACATCTGAAATTATGTAGGTTCGGCAGCTTCTCACCGAGTTAGATGAACCGCCTATGGGACCTACTAAATTGTGGTGCGATAATAAGTCTGCAGTTTATATTGCCACAAATTCGGTGTTTCATGAGCGAACCAAACACATCGAGATTGACTGTCACTTCATCCGTCATAAGTACAAGAATGGCACTGTCGGGTTTGGTTCGGTTCGATCTAGTGAACAACTTGCTGACTTATTCACGAAGGCATTGCCGGGATCTCGAGTCAATTACATCTGGAACAACTTGGGCATAATTGATATATATACTCCAACTTGAGGGGGGTGTTAAGTAGTAAGAGTTAATATATTTATATATATTATAGTACGTGGTATTATGTGGCAGATGTAATTGACTCGAGATCCCGGCAATGCCTTCGTGAATAAGTCAGCAAGTTGTTCACCAGATCGAACCGAACCAGTTGGGCATAATTGATATATATACTCCAACTTGAGGGGGGTGTTAAGTAGTAAGGGTTAATATATTTATATATATTATAGTACGTGGTATTATGTGGGTATGCCCACAGTAACTAGTGTAATCCTCTTTTCCTTAATAAATATGTGTGTAGATCTCCTTTAGTGAAACACACTCTTCTCCTTTATTCTAACAGTTATTTCTTTTAATTATTATTTAGACAGTGGACTGGGTTTAGCTTATTAGAGGTTTGGTAATGGTTGGGGAGTTAAGTAATTGTTTGACCTGCCCAGACCCCGACAATAAGCCCAAAACCCAATACGGCATACTCCTAACCATCCATTCATTTCCATTAGCGTTGCACCCCACTTACACTTGAAATATGTTCCACTCGAAACCACGAGTTCTTCGGAACTTAAATCTTTGAGCTTCATGTGCTGTTATTGGCTCCATTTCCAATCTATCTACAAACCAGCTCCCTCTAACCCACATTCAATGCCACCTTCTCTAAGCAGCCCGCCTTCATACACCTATCAACAATGTCTTTCTGGTTTACAATAGTATGGACCTATTCCATAACAACTTTGGCCGCCTAATTATAGTGTTCAAATCCCGAAAACAACCCATCAACCTCCATCACCAAGAACTTCACCACACCATCACTGAAATCAAAATCTCCCTCCCCATCACAAAAATCCCTTCCATAGCAACATCTGTTCTTCATCAACTGATGAAGCCACATTGCACCATCCGCCTCTTGCAAAGATGAAAGCGAATGCATGGGCAAAATCTGTCAACATCTCCACCATACCAACACATCCGGCAACATTCCTAGAATACGTAAAACATTCTTTAGCTCTCCTATTCAAAAGTCTTCCACCCATGTTTTGGCAACACCAACACATTCCAGTAGCCTCTTCCCCCCTTCCCACACTCCCCAGCAAACCTTTAGATCTCCCCTGAGAAGCAGCCAGTAACTTCTTGCCATGCAAAGTAGCCAAAACTCCCAAGACAGTGAGGGATCCCTGAATACCTCTTCTTCACCCCAACACACCACCCTATTCCCATCTGTGCCTTCTTCAAGAAAATCAAAATTTTCACCATTAACTGAATAATTCTCCTCATTTCCCCAACCTTTGGATGCCACTGCGAGATTTACCAATTCTTCGCACCTACCGCAGACATTATCTACAATTGAAAATAGGGAAAGGAATATTGAAATCCCTACATCGAATTGCAACCAACAACGGATGCTGGCCGAAACTCTCAGCCCCCCAAAACAATGCTGAATCTCGAACCAGATATTGAAGTCGAAAATGATGAAAGTTAAAGTCAAAAAAATGAACCAAGACCCAGCAAACTGAAAGCCCCAATACACCAAAGGAGCATAGGAAAGCAAGACTGGAGGAAGAAATCGCCTACGAAAACAGAAGAGGAAAAGAAATTGGAGAAGGAATCAAAGGAATTCAATTTTTTATATTCTCCAATTGTGTAATTAAGGGTTTGATCCCATCAAGGCATCAAGAATTCTAAAAACTTCTTCCATGATATTAGGTGGTTCTGGAAAACACAGTTCTGGAACAACTGATCAAAAGTATTCTTGTCTCAAAAACATAAGAGAAGAATCAATAATCTAACCAAAGAACGATTAAAAGTTTACATGGCATTAGCATTGCTAAACAACTTGCAATAACCATGAAAATTTTATCACCTAATTGAACATAACAGAGTGTCAGATGAAATAGCATAGATACAACGAGAATGCAAATTATAACATGAGAGGAGATGAAATGATACTGACCATGTCTTTCTTTCCATTTTTTTTTTCTTCCAGGTCTTGAAGGGTTGCATCCAAACGCTTCCTATTGTAAGGAAAAACAACTTATATTCACATGACATGTACCAAGCACCAAGAAATATGGGTAAAGAGGATGAGGAAGATAAATAGAAATAAGAGGAAGACAAAGAGGATAATGCAAAAGGGATACGTGGTTTATTATATGTGTGCTAAAAGAATGAAATCATCTACTAGACAAGACAAATGTGCATCGGAGAGAAAAATCATATGCCCAGAATTAGACTATTTAATGGCATCTATTATATCCCAGTCCAAGGAGCATAACAATTTATATTTCATTGCCCAATCTAAAAGCTTCTACCAAATTTTAAACAACAGTAATGAACAACAATAATAAGAATCCAATTAAAACATGCATGGGATGCGGCTGGATGCAAAAAATCCCCAAAATCTGGCAATGTGACAAAGCTGGATGTGTCAATTTGTTACATTGAACCCATGCTTATATTGGAAGTTATAGAGAATAACAATGCAATGACCCAATAGTATTTCCACCAAAAGATATGGTGACTATGGTCACCAAAACGGGCTACGTAAAATCAACCACCAAACAGAAACAACACATTAAGGCCGTGTTTGTTTGACGATTAAGGGGGTGGGATATGGAAATAATCCCGTATAGTCTCTTGTTTGGTTTTGCCAAATTGAGAGGGATTGAACTATCCATTTAGCTCTCCTAACTGCCATAAGCCCCCCATATTGGGATTATTACTATCCCAGCGCCCAAGTGAGTTTATGAATCCCAGGACTATTATTACCCCACTTCTTTGTAATTTCATAATAACCTTAGTAAAATCATGTCATACCAAATAACGTACTATTTATCTTTAAGTTATGCTACACTCAACTAGACACCCTTCGATACAAAAAATACTGTATTAATAATCTAATCCACAATGGTCTAAGTACTAATAATTCGGATACACTAATTATCTCATGAAAATAACCTTTTAACTAAACAAGCCCTAAGGGCATGCTTGATTGACCAGGAGAATTGAATTACATATTCCACATGATTGTAGTTTCCATATTTGAATGGGACAAGTAATAAAAAGATTATGTATTTATTGAATAACTAATCTCTAAAATATAGGATATAAACTAATTATGAGAATATGTTAACAATTCATTCACTACTAGTCCCATAAAATTGGGATGATATATTCCTCATTATTAATCTGGTGAATCAAACGGGGGCTTAGACTTTGGTAGCATAAGTACCGCAATCGCATAAATAACAATCAGAAATTGCGGAACTAGAACTACTGACGAGACAGAAAATTCAGGCACAGAGACATACAATTCGGCAGACATGTAATCAATCCGCTTCCGGACATTCGCATTTGCCTCAGCCAAGTCCTGCTTGACCAGTACCGGTCCTATCAATTTGTACACATTCGCGTCCTCGTTCAACAGATCCAACTCCTTCAATTACGAAACAAACTAAATCAAAACAAAATAGAACTCGATGTTGATATGTTTGAATGCATAATCAAATGAATTCGGAGATAGAGACCTTGAGGACGAGCTCGTTTTCGCCGAGCTGGATCGTATACTTCTTTCTGACTTGGTGGTTCTTCGCGATGTCTGGAGAAGCGTGTAAACGTAAGTTGCCATAAACGAGTGATTAGGGTTTTTTTTTATCGGCACGAGTGATTAGGGTTACGGTTAAATTGGAGAAAAGGGAGGAAGATGATGAGGCGAGAGTGAGGATCGCACTTACCATTCTGTAGTTTGCTGAGATCGTCGGCTTTGGTCTCCAGTTCTCGCTGTAGGTCTCGCAGAGCAGTCGACGAGCCCATCTGCTGTCGATCGCTTTTGGCACTGTGCTTTCTGGGTGCCCGAAGAAGAAGAAGAAGCTTCTCGTTTTTTTCGTTGCAAGGTTACAAAATTTGTGTGCCTGAGGCCCTGTATATGGTCACGCGCTATGCACGTGATGATTAATGTTTTTGTTTTATTTTGTGTTTCGGGCGACGCCTGTTTGGTATAGTTTTTAAGCTGATTTTTTTTAAACCGACTTTTTTGTTAAAAATTTGGCTTTTAAACTGCCCTTATTTGGTTTAAATAAAAGCTAGCTTTTTTGTCATCTCTTAATTTAAAAAATAAATAAATACATATCTCGTATTTTAATTTTTTTTAAACAAAATTATTATAATACTCTTACTTAAAAAAATTATTACTACTCACAAAACAACAAAAAAACGTACTAATATTTCAAAAATTACAACTTAAAAACTAAAATAAGAGCATTTTAGATATTTTAATAAAAAATAAAAATAAAAAAAATTATTTCAAATAATTTAACTTTTTTTATTTTTTTTTTTAAATTAAATCTTTTCAAAGTCAAATTTTTTAAACATTTCAAACGAGCACTAAGTTTCTTAATTTTTGCTTACTTTTATTTTTTATTAATTTTTTTAGATTTTGACTGAAATCTTTTATTTTTTCATATTATCTTTGATAATATGAATAGAAAAAATAAAAAAATATATGATCAAGAAATTAAAAAATTATTTAAAATAAAAATAAGTATTACAAATTTTGGCTTATTAACTTTTTTTAACTTTTTTTTGTTTTTTTTTTATAAAAAAATTATTTTTTTTATTTGTCTCTATTAGAACAGCCAAAAGTTTAATAATTGTTAATTAAGAGGAGGGGTATTTTTGTTAATTAAGAGGAGGGGTATTACAAATATTGGGGGAGGGGTTGAACCAGAGAGAGAGAGATTGTGGGGCTGGAGGTGGGGAAGAGAGAGTGAGGGAGAGATTTATTATTATATATATTTTATAAAATAATTTTTTTTATAAAAATTTTGATAATATAATTTTATTTAATTTATAAAAATTAAATTTATAATTATTTATTTATTTATTTTAATTAGTTTTTGTTTTTTTAGGTATTACAAAGAGAGAGAGATTAGGGGAAGGGAGAAAAGAGAGAGACAAATTGGGGTAAGAGGAAGGATATTTTTGTTAACTAAATTTTTTTATTAATATCGTTTAAAAGTAATTAATTACAATTGGTGTTAGTATAATTTGTCCATCTGAGTGAATTTAATTATATTTAATTAAAATTTTAGGGGAGATCAGTGTAATTTATTTAATTTTTTAAAAAAACAAAAATTAGAAAAACTTATTTGGAGTAATTATTTTTTAATACTTTCTAATTTTTGGTGAATTTTTAGCTTTTTCATGAGCATTTTTTCCATCAACATTTATAGATTTGACCTCCTTTAAAAACTTGACTCTAAACTAGATTTTTAGTCTAGTTTTTTTTTAAGTTTTTAAATTTTTTAGTTTTTTTTATAAAAAAATTAATGTAAAAATATGTTTAAAAAAACTAACTTAAACCAAATAAGTGAACTTTTTTAAAAAATTTAAACAAAAAATCTTTAAAAACAACTAAGCCAAACATATATTTAAAGTCAACAATGATATAAGTCTCCTTTCTTAACTTAACTTCTTTTTTTTTTACTTACTGGCTTTTAGCTTGTTTTTTTTTTCTTTTTTATATAAAATTCATTTATATATTTTTTTTAAAAAAATTCATAATTTTTATTATACATATTTATTTTTATAGGAATTATACTTTTAAAATTTGGTAATCAAAGTTTATCAAATAAGATCAATATTAAATATAAAATTATATAAAAATAAAATTTAAAAAATTGCAACAACTTTTCTTAAAGTTTTTGATTTTTTTGCATTTTTTATCTTTTAACTTAAAGTAACTTTAAGTCAAAAAATTTTATCTTATTATATTTTAGCTTAAAGTCATCCCTACAATTCATCACCAAATAATCGTAAACATAAATACATAAATAGCTATTATACTTTGTGTTAGATTTTTGTACAATTTTAAAAACTTGACAACTGTATTACAAGAAAATATTTAGAACTCGATTGGTAATTAGTTTAAAAGTTAATTTTTTATTTTTTGTGTTTTTAGTAAAAAAATTAAATTAGGTTCAAAGTAGATTATTTGGTAATTTAGTTTTTAAACTAGTTTTTTTAAATTAGTTGTTTGAGTAAAAAATTAGATTTTTGCTTTTTGTGTAAAATAGACAATTTATCATTCTATATATTTGATATTAACAATTATATATAGTTTGTAGTAATAGTAAATAAGTTATGAATAAGAAATATTATTGTATTTTAAAAATAGTTAGAGTTTAAATATAATGTAGAGTTTGTGTTTTGATTTGATTTTTTAATTTTTTAGTTTTTTTTTTTGCCAAACGAATAATTTTAAATTTTTAGAGTTTTTAGTCAAAAAAATAAAAATAAAAAGTCAAAATTGTTAATCAAGGCCTTAGTTGTGTGTAATGTGAGTTCACTGCAAGTATATAAAAATATATAAAATATAAATTACACCTATCATATATTATAATTTAGATAATCTCCAAACAATTAATTGACCAGTACAGAAATTCAAAATTTAAGAAAAACATAGATGGAAAAAAAATTTAATTTTAGAAAGAGAATTTTAATTATTACTTTAAACACATGCGGAAAAAAGTAGAGGGTTTAGATTCTGTGTTTTGGGCAAGGACAAAGGACAAATAGGATTGGGCAAAATACCGGAGGTTTGATGGAAAAATTATTAGATACTCTTGAAATATTGTGTATGTAGTTTTTTTAATAAATAAATAATAATAATTTATATAATGTGAATTATTTTATATTTTTTAATTTTCTAACAAAAATAAATTATTATATTTTTATTATAAAATTTATCGTTATCATATTATATAGGAACACTAGGTGAATTTGTCACATAAAACTGATGTTGCAACTAATAATTACCCAGTTCAGTGAGACTAGGAGCAATTATCGAGTGAGTAGAGGCAGGACCGAATGAAGACAGACCCGCAAGGTCCTGTATGGGATCACTTAAAAACTATTTTTTTCATATAAAAAGTTAGTTTTTTAGTTATTTTGGTTTGATTTTTAAAATAGTCAGTTACATTTTTTTCATCTTTTTTTAAGAAAAGAGACTAACACTCTAAATACCTTAAATTTTTTAAACTAAAATTACTATACATTTAATTAAAAAAATCAGATTTTATCACAAAAATTAAAAAAAATATGCTAATATCACAAACACTACAATTTAAAAAGAAAATACGATAACATATTAGACATTTATTTTAATAAAAATCAAAAAAAACTACTATATAAAATTATTCCAAAAACCCTGATATTTATATTTTTCCAAACACTCCAATTTTTTTATTCTTTTTTTTAAAAAAAAATAATTTTAAAAACTAAACTTTTTAGACATCTCAACACAAACTTAGCTCTTGTTTGGGATTTCTAAAAAGTTTAATTTTTAAAAGATTTAGTTTTTTAGGAAAAAGAAAATAAAAGAAATTCAATTGTTTGAGATGATTTTTATAGCAAATTTTTTTATTTTTTTATTTTTTATTAAAATGTCTAATATACTTATACTTTTTACTTTTAAATTGTGGTATTTTAGATATTAGCACGTCATTTTTATTTTTGTGAAGAATGTTGATTTTTTTAATTAAGGATATTATAGTAATTTTATTTTTTTTAAAGTTATGATATTTGAGATGTGTATAAATTTTTTTTTAAAAATTAAAAAAATAATTAATTTGTTAGAAAAATCAAATAACATGACTTAAAAATTAACTTTTAAATAATTCCAAACAGGGTTAAGCGGGATAACCCCGTCTCAAATGTGATATTAATGCATGCCATGAACTTAGGCACCGTGTGAGAGTTTCTTTTATACGATTTTTTTTGCTTTTTAGTGACAAATTTTTTATATTAGTTCAAACAATAATAGTTTTTAGGTTTATTTTAT
>JAOTRH010462820.1:12065-28237 GCA_034768845.1 Heliamphora exappendiculata
AAAAATTAAAAAATTAAAAAAATTTGTGAAAAAAATTAAAAAGAAACTTTTTTAAACTTTTTTTAAAACGACTATACTTTTAAATTTGTTTTATTGTGATGAATTGAGAAAGTAAAAATATTACCCCAAAAATAAAAAAAATTCATAAATGACGAAAAAAGCCATAAAAAGCTACTAAAAAGCTAAAACCAAACAGAGCTTTAGTCCTGTCTCAAATGTGATATTAAGGCTCTGTTTGGGCTATTTTCTATTTTTTGTTGCTTATTTTTTTACATTTTAAAGAAATTTGATAATATTTCATACTTTTTAAAATTATCCCAACGGGAAAAATTAGAAGAAAGAAATTTAATCCAAAAATAAAAAATACTAAAAATGAATATGAATAATATAAAATTAAATTTATTTTTATTTTTTAAAATCAATATGTTTTGATTTAAAAAAATTATTTTAAAAATGACTCGTTTTTTAAATATAATTAAAAACTCATTTTTTTAAATATATTTCTAAGTGTTTGGAATGTCACGACCTATTTTAAAACATAGAGTCCGTAATTGATCAATGAGTTAAAATTCACCCAAAACCACTGTATCTTAATTTTCTTTCCTCATTCGGAAGAAAAATAAAATTTGTTTGAAAATATCCAAATGCAAAAATAAATTTTTTAAAACTTTTTCAATTGATATTTTTCACATAAATTCCCAACATAAAATTTTTCAAAGCATTTAACTATGACAATGTTTCACATAAGAGTTCATTCTAAAAAAATAGAACAAAAACGTAATTACAGAAAATGAAAAAAAACATGCACTTCCTGTTCTTCAAACACTGAATCTTCACGATTTCACGTGTCAAATTGTTTAACATCTATTAGCAATACTGATGTGAATTCAATAATATCTGAATTATTAATTATACCATAATATTATAATAATATAATATTAAATGATTTGCCAGAATTTAGTAGAGAGTAACCCCACATTTAATAGAATGGACATGATCATTCCATAAATCACCAGGCTATGACCCCACCCTTATTGCCTCGCCTCGTTGGTACGCTTAACGTCCCTCAACGGTCAGAACGTCGTTTAACCCATCATTCTATCATTCATTTATATCATTCATTCATCATTTCTGTTCATTCATATCATTTCATTCATTTATTCATCATTTTTAATATTTACGTGAAATAAAAACTAATTCAGATATCAGAGACTCACCTAATCTAGAAGAAATTAATTTGTGATTTTTCAAAACTCCAAATCTAAATGAAGTACATAAATAATATTTTAGTTATTCAATTTTACTTTTAAATTTTGGCATTTAAATTATATTATTATTTCATAAAAATTATTTAGTATAGTATATTAATAATTATAAGATTCTAATTTAAATTATTGCTACAAGACTTATTTTCTTAAATTTATTCGCTTTAAAAAAATATTTTTTTAGATTTAATTTTTATTTAATTTTAACTCAAGTCCATAGAATATATTTTTATATTTAATATTTATATATTTATGTATTTATTTTCTTTGGTCATTTTATTAAACTTTAAAAATTCATAAGGTTATATTTTTGTAAAAATTTTTATCTAATTTATTTTAAATTTTAATTTGACAAAATTTCGTTTATTTTTCTTAAAATTATTGAACATAAACAATTTCATTTCAAAACTTTGTTAACAAAATTTTATAAAGGTTAATCATTATACCTTATTTTTAAAATATCATTTAAATCATTATGTTATTAATAATGTCTTTATTACCCTTTTTCTTTAAAAAAATTAATATTATTTTATTACATTAAAGACAACTAATTAAATTTATTTGTAAAATATTTATTTTCAATGAATATTTAACTATTATTATTCTTTTAAAATTATTATCATTTTTAATTTAAAATATAGTTTTCATAAGAAAAACTTTTTAACTTTTAAAACTTTTAGTGTAAGCTATTTTATTATTTATTTATTTATTATTTTTATATAACAAGTAATTAAACTTAATATTATTATTATTATTATTACCATAAAATAACAACTTAATAATAAATTAGTTTATATAAAAATGGTAACCAAATAACCCAACCAAACAAGGCCTATAAGCAATAAACCCAAATAGCGCCTAATACCATCAGCACTAAACCAAGCACAAAACATGGCAGAAATTCGCTTCACCCAAAACGCATCGCGCTTCACCAAACCAAGGGTTCGGCGTCCGTCGACGGTGTCGACGGCGTCGATGCAGGTCGCTGGTAGGCTCCGGTGTTGGCAACAGGGTTTTCAATTGGCGAAGAGGGAGAGAGAGAGAGAGAGATCGGGGAGAGATTCAAATCCGAGAGAGAGAGAGAGAGAGAGAGAAGGTGAACAGCGGCGGCGATGGGGGGCGTTGGTGGTTACCGGCGATGTCAGGGGTAGCGTCAGAGGGGGGGTCGACGGCGGTGGAGGCTAGAGGCGTCGGGGCCGAACTTGCCGGTACCCACTTCTCTATTTTTCTCTCTGTTTCGTTCTCTCTTGCACAGAAAGCTCCAAACTCCTCTGGTATACATACACACCCTATACGCTCCACCTAACCCTATTTTTGGTTACAAATCAAAAATCTTCCATCACCAGCCCACCTTCAACGCCCATTGATTAAATAATTTCATCTTTCAACGCCAAGATAAAACTAATCTGTTTCTTTCCTTACAAATTTTAGGTCAGAGATTTTATATATGCGTGTGTATATATATTAGTATTATTTTTTATTTATTTATTTTCGGGGTATTACAGTTTCCCCACCTTTAGAAGTTTAGTCCTCAAAACTTTACCCGAGTTATGTTAGAAAGCGTTGTGCGAAAAGTTCCAGATACATCATATTTTGACGAGTGGTATTACTTAATCGTATTCGTTTCTTTTGCCAATTTGATGCGTACTGGTCGTTTTTCTTAAGATAGATTTTAACTCGACTACACAGGCGGTCATATCAGGACAAAAGTTGGGTCGACAACGTAACTTCAAAGTGGGATGGTCAAATTTTTCATTAAAACAGGTTTACTTCTGTGTAAATAAGAAATTAGTAGTTAGAGAGATATTGCAGTTACTTTTCTACGTTTCGACGATTTTTTGAGACTAAGGCTACACATTTCTTGCCCTTGGTCGGTGGTTTCCTTGTATGATCTCGAGCCAATCCTTAAGTGGAGTTTGTGAATGACGTCATAATTTCATTTTATCTACTTCGAGATACTAGGATTTCCTAAGATGACACCCTTAGTTATTTAGTTTATTTTTTTTTAATATATATATATTCTCATCTGATCATACAAAAAAAAATTTTAATATTACGTATGTGTTCAGTTTAAAAGGTTTTATTCTAATCGGTTGTTATGAGGACATAATACAGGGTTCTGTGCGGTACAAGAGGTTTTGTTTTGTGGTTTGTAGGGGTAGTGGTAGACCTTTTTTAGTATGTTCATGTAGTTTTCTATTTCTTATGAAAGTTCAAACTCTTAATGATTATCGTTATTTAGCGATAAAATAAGTTCTTTGGATGGGATAAGAATGACTCATAGGTTGTAGAACATACATGATAATCAAAGAAGATTTTATAACCAGATCGAGTTATCAAAACTAGACTTCAATGAAGAAATATGAAGAAGTGGTAGCTAACTAGATAGTTGTCTTGAAATTACATCAACCTAATGTATTTCTGTACAAGCATCCAAATTTACTCCCCTGATCAGGATTTCTGTAAGAAAGATTCGCTAATTTACTCACCGCAATAGAGTAAACCATCAAAAGTTACGAAAATATAAAAGGTAATGTCAAAAAGGACTATTTTTGTCGAATATCTTTATATTTTGCACAAGAGATTTACCATCTTCTATTATGATGGAATTAGTGTCTCAAGAAAATAAACTTAACTCGATTAGTTTTTTCAAACTTTCCATTAAAATCCTAAAAATTTCGTCCTTGAATTTGAAGAATCTCATAATTCAAATATTTAAGTGATTAATACTTATATTGCGCACTCTGATTATTGTTTGATTATTATGGATAACTACCTTTCTCTAAATTATCAAAGTATTTTCTTTCACTTAAAAGTTGTAATTTGCGACTCTAGAATTCTAATCCTAGCATAACTATAATTCGATCATGGTAACCTCAATCCACAATATGATACCTTATGAAGACTCAAAATAGAAAATGCATAAACTATTAAATCACCAAACGAAATTGCAATCGTACTACTTCTCAATTCGTCGTAAAATCTTACATCTCTATACACCTCAAATGTATAAGTTCACTTCCAATTAATTATACTTGTCTTATATCACTACCAACAAAACTATTTTCGATATTTATTCTTTTTGCTCCTCAATATGCCAATACTTCAAATTACTTAATATTTCCTGGAAAAACAAAATCTAATTACCACAAGGATCTATATATTTAGTCTTCAAACGATTCCCAACTGCCCGCCATCGTATACTTACAAAAGGTCATTTGTCTTTTATTGCTATCAAATCAACTACACTAAAATTCACCTAAATAAACTTTCTCTTACCACCAACTAATGTATTTTCACATCAACAAAACAAAATCACCAAGTCTATATCCTTAATTGTGTTATTCAAATTGTGTTCTCAATTCTGAATCATCCAAAAGTGAATATATCTTTCTAAACCAATATTATCAAAAGTACTACAAAATCATGATACAACCTTACTTAAAAGCCGTACAAAAATTTTATCATAACATATGAGCCATAAGTCTAGTATGTTCCAATAATCTTCAACCAAATTCTATCAGTAGATTAAAAATTGCAACTGCTCAAAATAATGTCCAATAATTCTCTGAAAGTATTTAAGGTATCAAAAACTACCATAATATCTGTACACTTAAGCAGATCAAAATATCTAATTATCTCTAAGATCACCAATAGATAAAAATTTACAAAGTCAAATGTCACATCTTAACACTATTACCTCTCTTCTCTAACTTAAAAATCTTTTTAATCATTCATCAGCAATTACTCCGACTAAAACTTACATGCCACAAGAAATATATTTGTTAATCTAAGAAGTAGTTTAATCTTCATGTTTGAATCTCATATAGAATACTTAACAGAATTGGAACCAGTTCTTGGAAGTCATCGAAGGTGGTTTATTGTAAATGAAATAACGGATAACAAATCATACTACCTGAGTTCGTCTCTAAATTGATAGGAGTATTCCAGGGTTTGTCTAAGTTTTCGTAATATCTCGATACCTGAGTTATTATATAATCCATGTTTCTAATATAGTAGGTTATGGCAAATAAGCACATTGGCACCCTTATGAGTTATTTGGCATGTTGCCATCCGTGGACTTTCGATATGTGGGTTTATATGTGGGCATTAACGTACATCTATGTGGGCATTTGGTAAATATGTTTTGCACTTTGTCCCGAGCATCTTGTTTTGGTGCTTTGTTTCACTTTTCTTGATATGATTGCATAATTATTGGGCAATTTGTCCTTCAAGTTGCGTCTTTTTTAGAAGAGTTGGTGCATAGTGTACGTGATGGTGCATGAGTGGTGTTTGGTGCACTTACACATGGGTTTGTCGATCCCAAGAGTCGGGGGAAACCCGACAGAGAGAGCGTTCAGTGCGAACATCGAAAATGAATCGGGTTAAAATTCCAAAACTGGGATGTGGTGGTTGACAGCAACGTTAGGGAATCCGAATACGTCGACAGGGGACTCAAAAAGAATATATTTTTGAAAGGTTGGACAAATACTCATCTATAGCAGTACTACAGGTGTCATGATATGATAGTACCTTCCAAACATATCTATGTTATCTATGGAGCCATGTTTTAAAAGATGTTTTAATTACTACTAATCGACCCAACTAAACATGCATCAAAATTTTTTTTACACGCACATAAAATAGTGAGAAGTGTCCTAAGCTCTGAATTTTTAAACTTTACTTTGGGGTTTTTAAAAATATTTGCACTGGATTTTTTTTATTTTAAAAATACATCCATGCTCTGATACCGTTCTGTCACAACCCATTTTAAAACATAGAGTCCGTGACCGACCAGTGAGTCAAAACCCACCAAATACCTCTTTATCTTAACTTTATTTCCTCATTCTGAAGAAAAATAAGATTTCTTTGCAAAAATAAATTTTTTAAAACTTTTTCAATTGATATTTTTTCACATAAATTCCCAACATAAAATTTTGCAGAGCATTTAACTAAGACAATATTTCACATAAGAGTTCATTCTAAAAAAATAGAACAAAAAGGTAATTACAGAAAATGAAAAAAACTTGCACTTCATGTTCTTCAAACACTGAATCTTCACACTTTCACGTGTTACCTGAAATTGTTCAACATCCATTAACAATACTAGTGTGAATTCAATGATATCTGAATTATTAATTATGCCACAGTGTTAGAATAATAAATATTAAATGGTTTGCCAGAATTTAGTAGAGAGCGACCCCACATTTAATACACTGAACATGATCATTCTTTAAGTCACCTGGCCTTGACCCCACTCTTATTGCCTTGCCTCGCTTGTACGCTTAACGTCCCCCAGTGGCCAGGACGCCGTTTAACTCATCTTTCTATCATTGATTTATATTATTCATTCATCATTTCTGTTTATTAATATCATTTCTTTCATTTACTCATCATTTTTAATATGCACGTGAAATAAAAACTAATTCAGATATCAAATAACTCATCTGATCTAGCAGAAATTAATTTGTGATTCCTCAAAACTCCAAATTTAAAGGAAGTACATAAACAATATTTTAGTCATTCAATTTTACTTTTAAATTTTGGCATTAAAATTGTATTATTATTTCATAAGAATTATTTAGTATAGTATATTTATAATTATAAGATTCTAATTTAAATTATTGCTACAATACTTATTTTTTTAAATTTATTTGCTTTAAAAAAATATTTTTCTATATTTAATTTTTATTTAATTTTAACTCAAGTCCGTAGAATATATTTATATATTTAATATCTATATATTTATGTATTTATTTTCTTTGGTCATTTTACTAAACTCTAAAAATTCATAAAGTTATATTTTTGTAAAACCTTTTATTTAATTTATTTTAAATTTTAATTTAAAAAATTTTCGTTTGTTTTTCTTAAAATTATTGAACATAAACAATTTAATTTCAAAACCTTGTTAACAAAATTTTATAAAATTTAATCATTATACTTTATTTTTAAAATCTCATTTAAATTATTATGTTATTAATAATGTCTTTATTACCCTTTTTCTTTAAAAAAATTAATATTCTTTTGTTACATTAAAGACAACTAATTAAATTTATTTATAAAATATTTATTTTCAATGAATATTTAACTATTATTATTCTTTTAAAATTATTATCATTTTTTATTTAAAATCTAGTTTTCATAAGTAAAACTTTTTAACTTTTAAAATTTTTAGTGTAAGCTATTTTATTATTTATTTATTTATTTATTTTTATATAACAAGTAATTAAACTTAATATTATTATTATTATCATAAAATAACAACTTAATAATAAATTAATTTATATAAAAATGGTAACCAAATAACCCAACCAAACAAGACCTATAAGCAATAAACCCAAACACGGCCTAATACCATCAGCACTAAACCAAACCCAAAACGGAGCAAAAATTCGCTTCACCCAAAACGCACTGCGCTTCACCAAACCAAGGGTTCGGCGTCCGCCGGCAGTGTCGACGGCGCCGATGGAGGTCGTCGGTAGCCTTCGGTGGTGGCAGCAGGGTTTTCAACAGGCGGAGAGGGAGAGGGAGAGAGAGAGATCAGGGAGACAGAGAGAGATTTGAACCCGAAAGAGAGAAAAGGTGAACAGCGGTGGCGGTGGGTGGCGTCGGTGGTTGTCGGCGGCGTCAAGTGGGTAGCGTCGAGGGGGGGTCAGCAGCGGTGGAGGCTGGAGGCGTCAGGGCCGAGCTTGTCAAGACCCATTTCTCTATCTTTCTCTCGGTTTCGTTCTCTCTTGCACATAAAGTTCCAAATCCCACTGGTATATATACACACCTTATACGCTCCACCTAACCCTATTTTTTGTTACAAATCAAAAATTTTCCATCACTAGCCCACCTTCAACGCCCGTTAATTGAACAATTTCCTCTTTCAATGCCATGATAAAACCAATATGTTTCTTTCCTTACCAATTTTAGGTAAGAGATATTATATATGCGTATATACATATATTTTTATATATTAGTATTATTTATTATTTTTATTTTATTTATTTATTTATTTTTGGGGTATTAATGGAATTAGGTGCACTTCAACTTTTGGGGACCAATTATACCGTTTATTTGCGTGAATTATAATTAAAATTGAGACAAAATATCGTATAAATTATCTTCAAAAATTTAACAACACTTAAGATGTTTCGAACTTAATATGTAAAATGAGAACAGATCTCTAAGTCTCAAATTTTAATTACCAGGTCAACACCTTGAGGTTAACTCCTTCATTTCCTCTATTATTTTATAAATTTGTAGTGTTTGGAAATGATAAAACTAGTAACTTAAATATTATAATTTGTAGTAAAAATTATGAGAATTTGAAAAATATTATAACTTATAACATAAATAAAAATAATAATTATAATTTGTAGTAAAAATTATGAGTGTTTGGAGCAAAATATAGCTAATAATTAAAAATAGTAACAAAAAATTAAAAATTATTAATAGTAACTTTGTCAAACATCCCACTTTGTATCCTTTATTTGAGATATATATGTTTCAGCTATTTCTTTTTATGAAATTCACTGAGGACGAAAATAAATAATATTAAAATTTTGTTTATTGGCTTATTTTGATTTAATTTTATTTCTTTATTTTTTAAAAATAATTTAATCAGGATTTTTTACCTTATCACTCGGCTCGATGAGAAAATGTCAAAAATATAATAATTTGACTAAACGATAAAAAATAATTTATTAAAAATAAAAATAAACTAAATAAAATAAACAAATAAACATTATAATTCTTAAATTCTTCAACCCTTTCCTCAAAACCAAAAAAAAAAAACCAAACTGAGCCACATGCATAGATTCGGGTGTCAAATGAGATACATTTCTTTTAACTCTCATAAATAAAGTGGGCTCTACAAAAATATTCGGATTTCACCTCGTGTGAAAGAGTGTTTTTTTTTTCCTGTTCTTTTGAGCTCATTTTTTTATTTTGCAACTGTCTACACAACATTCTCTTGAAATGAACTGTTGAAATTTTTGAATTCAATTGACTTTATTTTTTGAATACAATTAGCAATTAAATTGGCTATTCAACTGGCAAATGAATTCAGACAATTCAATTAGATTCAATATCAGAATTCAATTGACAATTGAATTGGTCATTCAATTGCCAATTCAATTCTGATGTAACTCTCAATGGGAGAAATTCTATATAAAGAGACTCATGTTAGATTCTGGAAAAGAAAAACACAGATAAGAGATAAGTGGATACAGAATACAGTGAGAGGAGGAAGAGAGATACAAATTTTGATAGTCTGTTGTGTGATAGAAAAAGATAGACGAGGTACGTTCGTAGCCGATCCTTGGTGGTGTTCCAACGTTCGGGGTCAATCGTTTTATCCTGAGAGAGTGACGCCGGTAGAAAACCTACATAACTCTCGGTAGGCGGTGAATCATTCTTAAAAAAACTACGTTTGCAGGATTCGATTTGCATATTCTATTCATGTTATTTTTTGTAATTTCGATTTCTAAAAATTCTGTTTATTGTAATCGTTTAAAGTTAATAAATATATATTTTCTGGACTACCGAGCATGTATCTTATGGCGTTATATTATTTCTCCCAACATGAACTTGTATCAGCTTGCCGTGACCAAATTTGTAGGGTGTGCTGTATGTCCACTAAAGCATTATTGGCATCTTAGAGCAACCGCAGTATAAGAAATACGAGTTTTAGCAGTAATCATAAGCATTGCAAAAAATTCTACAAATCACTGCTAAATGTTTCTAAGGTTTTTACCAGCGGATTGTAAAGTGTCACCAGAAGCGCTGGGAGATACCCGTCAGTGTAGGGATACGGCAATGCTTTTGGCAAACGCTGGTCAACTCACGTCACTAAATTTGGCGCGGTTCCTCCAAAAGGATGCTCACTCGTTGTCTGAGAACGAGAGTGACATGCAAATTGTGGCTGCAGTCGACACAAGAAAACATGCTGACTTTTTATGCCGTAACTATATTCTTAATGGTTTGGATAATACGTTATATAACATGTACAATTTGCTGAAGATGGCAAAGGAGTTGTGAGAATTTTTGGACAAGAAACACAAGACGGAGGATGTTGGCATGAAGAAATTTGTTGTTGGTAGATTCCTCGAGTTTCTAATGGTGGATTTCAAAACCGTCATCAGCCAAGTCCAAAAATTTTAACTGATCCTGCACGAGATTCATGCCGAGGACATGACTCTTAGTGAGTCATTCCAAGTGGCTGCTATAATTGAAAATCTGCCACCGTCCTGAAGGGATTTCAAGAATTATCTAAAACACAAATGCAAGGAAATAAAGCTTGAAGACCTGATTATAAGGCTCAGGATAGAGGAGGTTAACCGTTATGTTGAAGGAAAGGATCTTAGGGGTTCAAATTTAAAGCGAATGCCAATGTGGTGGAACAAGCCCAAAAAGGAAAGAAGCGAAAGAATTACAACCAAAAAGTCAAGGGTGGTGATTCTAAAAAGTTCAAAGGAAGATGTTTTATGTGCGATAAGCCAGGCCACCGTGCTAAGGATTGCTAAAGTAGCAAAGACTAGAAAAATGCCTCAAAGAGGAGAAGCATACTCAGGCCAACGTTGCTAAGAAAGAGAATCTATCATTTGAGGTGTTTGAGATGAACCTGACAGTAATGGTGTCCGAGGTCAACATGGTTAGATGCAACCCAAGAGAGTGATGGGTGAATACCGGTGCAACCCGACATGTGTGTGCAGACCAAAAAATGTTCACTACTTATCAAGTAGTGATAAGTGGAGAACAGCTATTTATGAGAAACTCTTTTACTGCAAATGTGGAAGGACAAAGAAAGGTTGTGCTGAAGATGACCTCAAGCAAGGAGCTGACGCTTAACAATATCCTGCATGTACTTGAGATCATGAAGAATCTTGTGTTGGGATTACTGTTAAGCAAAAATGGCCTTAAATTGATCTTTGTGTCTGATAAGTTTGTACTTACTAAAAAAGAAATATTTGTGGGGAAATGATACTTGTTAGGCGGTTTGTTCAAGCTAAATGTACTAACGATTACTCCTAAAGTTAATAAGAATTCTACATCTTCTGCTTATATGTTTCAGTTTTCTTATGTGTGGCATGCTAGATTAAGACATACTAATTTTGAATCTTTGCGTAGATTAGGTAACATGGATTATTTGCCTAAATTTGAAATTGACTCAAATCATAAATATGAAACTTGTGTAGAAGCTAAATTAATTAAAATGCATTTCCAATCAGTGAAAGGAACTATTGAGTCTCTTAATTTAATCTATAGTAATATATGTGATTTGAGATTTGTTCAAACACGAAGAGACAAAAAGTACTTTATTACTTTTATAGATGATTGTACTATATACTGTTATGTGTATTGCTACTGAGTAAAGGCGACGCCTTAAAATACTTTATTTTGTATAACACAGAAGTTGAGAACCAATTTAGCAGAAAGATTAAAGTTTTAAGGAGTGATAGGAAAGGTGAATATGAATCACATTTTGGTGAATTCTATTCACAATATGGAATTATCCATCAAACCATAACTCCCTATACTCCACAGCAAAACGAAGTTGCTAAACGAAAAAACATAACTTTAAAGAAAATGATGAATACTTTACTCATTAGTTTTAAGTTACATCAGAACTTGTGGGGGGAAATAATACTTTCTGTCAATTACATTCTTAACAAAATACCCTATAAAAAAACGAACAAGACTTCATATGAATTATGAAATTGTTAAAAATCTTCCTATAAATTCTTAAGAATGTGGTGGTGTTTAGTCAAGGTAACGGCTCCAGATCCTAAAAGGTCAAGATATGATCAAAAAATGTTGATTATATATTTATAGGATATGTAAATAATAGTATCACATATCAGCTTCTAGTACACAGAAGTAATAATCCTGAGATTCAAGTAAACACGGTTATTGAATTTAGAAATGCATCATTCTTTGATAATGTATTTTCGTGCAAATCTACACAAGAGAAAAGTTCTCTTAAAAGAACTTATGATGTTACAGTAGGCAGTAGTCAAGTGAAAGATGAAAATCAAGAATTAAGAGAGGATGATGAGCCTAGACGTAGTAAACGAGTTAGAACATCTAGATCTTTTGGTTCAAATTTTTTAACATTTTTGTCAAAAAATTAGTCTCAAACTTTTAAGGCTGCAATGTCTTCCCCGGATGCACCTTTGTGGAAAGAGACAATCAATAGTAAAATTAAATCTATCCTATAAAATCATACTTGGAAACTAGTAGACCTTCCACCTGGTTGTAAACTTCTTGGATATAAATGGATATTCAAGAGGAAAATGAGAACAGATGAATTAATTAAAAAATACAAGGTAAGGCTTGTAGTTAAGGGATATAAGCAAACTGAAGAGGTGGACTATTTTGATACCTACTCCCCTATGATCAGAATAATTTCTATTAGGATGTTGATTTCTATTGCATCATTATTTGAACTAGAAATACATCAAATGTATGTTAAGACAGTCTTCTTAAATGGAGATTTACATGAACAAATCTATATGAAACAACAAGAGGGTTTTATAGCTCGAGGACTGAAAAAAAAGGTATGTAAGCTTATTAAATCCCTTTACATTACAAGTTTAAAAAACGCACCTAAACAATGGTATGAGAAATTTAACAGTGTAATGCTGTCAAATGGTTTCAAAAGAAATGAGTGTGACAAATGTATTTATGTGAAAGACACTGACAAATGGTGTGTCATTGTCTGTTTGTATGTTGATAATATATTAATATTAGGTAGTAATAATTTTATAAGTTAAACTACCAAGAATATGTTGAACAAGAGGTTCAACATGAAAGATATGTGAATAGCAAATGTTATTTTATAGATGAAAATCACTAAAAATATCTAATGAATGTCTTATCTCATGCCTATTATTTTGAAAAAATTCTCGAGAAGTTTGATAAGAGTGCTACCCGCATTACAAGGACATCTGTAAATATAAATTTATATTTGTCCAATAATATAGATTAAGACATATCACAATTGAAATATTCCTATATTATTGGGTGTCTCGTGTACTTAATAAATTGTACAAGACCCGACTTGGCATATGCTGTGAGCAAATTGAACAGGTATACTAGTAACTCTGGGACTGACCATTGCAAGCAATCATAAAAGTACTAAGATATTTAAGATACACCAAAAACTACGGTTTATACTACATCATATATCTAGTTGTACTCGAAGGGTATAGTGATACAAATTAGATATCTGATACTAATGACTGAAAATTCACAAGTGGATAAGTATTCACTTTGGGTGGTGCAGTTGTGTCATGAAAATCGTTTAAACAGACATGTATTGCGAGGTCCAGAATGGAGTATGAGTTTATAACTTTAGACAAAGCTGAAGAGGAAGCTGAATGGCTTCACCAATTTTTAGAAGACATCCCAATGTGGTTTAAACATGTGCAAGCTATCTGTATACATTGCAGCAGTCAATCAGCAATGGCTAAGGCACAAAATAATATATAACGGTAATTCTCGATATATACGTCGCAGGCACAATACCGTGAAACATTTGCTCTCGAGTGGAATAATTTCCATCGTATATATGAAGTCTAAAGACAATATAGCGGATCCATTAACTAAAAGCATAAGCAGAGAGCAAGTTAGTCGTTTATCGAGGAGAATGGGCTTACAACCTATGAATTAAGAGTTACCTCAATGAAAATCCAACCTAACTGACTAGAGATCCCAAGATTTAGGTTCAAACGGACAACCGAATTGTGTATGACTCAGTGTCATTACCGTGGAGAAAAAATCTCCTACTCATTCCTATGATAGTACAATGATACATGTAGCGTTATTAAATTAAGCTATACGTTTAATGATTCTTATACCTTGAAATTTAAGTATGGTATGATAGAATACTTTTAATAAGAATCACCTATATGAGTGAAAAGGGACTACTTCTGTGAGAATGATAAGGCTATATTCCCTAGCAGCACTTATGAAATCAAGATTTGTTCAGGGCTAAAATGGACACAACTGTGAGAACCAAGTTATGTTTAAAAAAATTATGTATGAACGCTATTGTCTTGGCTTACATAAACGGCTGAATAGTCCAAGGCATCGCGTCCACTGATTCGCCAGTAAATTCAATAGTTTTCATAAGAAAATGTTCAAAACCAAAAATTACATATCCTATGCAGAATTTTTCTTATTAAACTTTCTCTGCATATGCATCTTGTTGCATTTTTTTCTGTCAAATTCCATTCATTTAGGGAATTGTTGAAAAAAGTGAGTTTTGAATTAATTAGAACATGATTTTTAGCTAATTTTAGAGCTAAATATCTTTGAATTAGATTAATTTTTTAGATGATTCTAAACTTTAATTTATTTATCTCCATGAGTAGAGTAATTATGGATTTTATTGTATTCAAAATCATTAATGGGTGATTGAAAAATTAACTCCAAAAGTGTGCTATTAAAGTTGACAAAATAGTGATAACTTTACCTAATCCCACATTGGTTGGGAGAAGGTTTGGGAAGCGGCTTATATAAACCAAGTGTGGGCTAAGAGATATGCCCCTTCATGGTACCCAATTTTGTAGACAAGGGAGGACCTATCAAATGGTAGGTTCGACCCAAACCCCACGCAGGCGCACGTGCGCGTCGCCGCCACCTCTAGTCCAACCGACTGGTCGGCCGTGCCGTGTCATACCGGGCCCAGGTCAAAGTCTGTGGGCTGTGGGTCGCGAGTTATGGGCTTGGGTGGACCCTTATCTTTTTATTAAAAATTTATTTAATTAAAATTTTAAATTTTAAATTTAAATTATTTAAATTTTAAATTAAAAGTTACCATTATTTTATCAAACAGATCGAGGTTTCCCCACTGTTGGAAGCTAGATAGTTGTTGGTTCGCGCCTGTTGAGCGGTCCAATCGCCAGGCGCCGAACCGGTGCTGTGCCTGTTTGGGTTTAAACGAATAATCACCTGGAACGCCAATTTAAAAGTTGTTCTAGCACCCATTTGATTCATTCAATTTCCGATCCCTGTTCCATCCATTGTCAAACTTCTGCCTCTGTCATTACGTCTGTATTTTCTGAGAAAGTTCAACACAAGCTTTGGTTCGTTGTGTATGTAGATTGTTGTGCTTCATCTGCATACAGCAATCGTTTTATCCTGGAGGTAGACATCCGATTCAATGCAAAGTACCGAGACGGGGCACAATATGTCTTAAGGAGACAACGTCGAACGTTGAACTCGATTGCAGTATTCATTGGTTCTGTAAGCCGGTTCTGGTTTTACTTTTAGTATTTTCTTTCTGTCTCTGCTTTACAGAATACTATTATGCTATTGCTTTTTGTTTAGAAAACCTTTTCTGCTATTTAAAACAAGATTTTATACCACAGTTTTATTTGCTGCTTATATAACGTTTCTGTTTTAAAAATCGATGTTCATTTTTTTTTAATGTACTCTACTAGTTTAGTTGTTCTGTTCTAAATCAGTTTTATTCAAAATAGTATTTTAGTTTGCTTATAATCTTCATTTGGTGTTATTTTAATTAAAGTTTCATTAAAGACAAAATAGATTTCATATTTCTATTTTTTGGTTCTTTCAAATTTTTAATTTTCAATTGCTGTATATTTTATACTGTTGTTGTTACTGTACCGATTTTTGAGAACCGACAAATTGCTGTATTTTCATAATATCAAAAACAACAGTTTTGGCTAAATGAATGATTGCTGCTGTTTTTGTTGCTATATGGCTCTCCATTGATGTGTTTGCTACTGTTTGGGAGTTGTTTATTGTTGTGGTGTGTGAAATGGTGTACTGTTTGGGTGTTGCTTGCTGTTTTGGTGTGCAGTAGTTTTTTTTTTTTTTTGTTTTTTTGCTTTTTTTGGGATCAATTTTTAATAATTATTTTTATTTTTAATCAGTCTCAATACAATGCAC
>JAOTRH010462831.1:0-28235 GCA_034768845.1 Heliamphora exappendiculata
TCACATTTGTATAGCAAACTTCAAACTAATAGTTTTCCAAAATCCATCACAACAGGATTATTAGCATCAGATCCTTTAGCAGTACTAGTACTAAAATTTTGATTATCTTTTCTCATTAAATGACCAATAATATCTCATGTAATTCTTAATACATTCTTTATCTTATGATAAATAAATATAAATTAAAATTTTCACAGTATACATAATTCTATTCATAATCTATTAATATAAAAAACATTAGAACCTACAATATTATTTATCTTTCCTATAATATCTAATTTCATTTGAATTATCAAAGGTGGCCATTGATAATCAACAATGGACCAATAACATGGGCCAACCCAACTTAAACAATGGACCAACTTAGATAATCAACAATGGGCCAAGTTTTGGTATCTTCTACATTCACACACTATTTTGCTAAGAACAACTACCAATACAAGTATTTGCGCATTTTGTAAAGTGTTTTAATGTATAAAATGGGTGTTTTTAGCCAAAAAAAAAAAGAAAAAGAAAAAAGGAATGCATTTAAAATGTCGCCCAAGTTTTGCAAAATAAGAGAAGGATCACCTACCCCAACTTAAATCTCACACAAATCTACTCCGGCATAGAGCAGATGGGGCGGCCACCCCTCCTAAGCTATGAAGAATTATATAACTATAATTATATTAGTCTCAAATATTATAAGATCGTAAAATTATTTCCCTAAAAATGTTTTAAAAATTCTAATATCCGTCTCCTCAGGAGATTATAAAAACTTTTCACCCCAAATTAAAATCAGTGTGTCCATCCCTTTTTAACTCCCTCAAATCTATCCAAGTTTGAGAATGGTCAATGGCTCCTACTTACTTAAGACTCTTGCAGACTTAACTTTTCATATATGGGTTCAAGTCCCATGATTAGGTAGTTAGAGGTGATCCTCGTTACCTTTTTCTTCGATTAAGATAACATAGGTTCTTCATGTGATAAAAATAATAATAATAATCTTACTCCTTTCATATCAAAAAAACCCTCATCGCGGCTAAACATTAGCCGTAATAGAATTCTACTGACAGTGACATCCTAGGACAGTACAAGGAAATATTCATCGCCAATTCTTTGTGAAGCAAATAAAGCTGTTCAGGTCTCAACATTTTATCAAAAATATTCAACAAATTCATAGCGCTCACGTGCCGACACAAAAAAAAATTCTTCCATCAAATTATAGCATTACCAAGATCTTAGGGCATGTTTGTCCCGGTGAACTAGGAGACCGAAAGCGGAATAAGACTACAAAACACAAGGACCCACCAAAATAGATTCACTCCTTGGAAAAGTAGTCTCACATTTGTCGAGCAAAACTCAGACCACTAGCTTGATAAATTCCGAACTATTCCTGTAATAACTAATACCAAGACATATAGTATTATTAGTACTTAATTTCGAATTATCTTTCTTCTTTAACCAATTATCAATATAACTCCATATCTTTCATCTCATTTTTTATACCACCATAACTAACCATGAACCAAACTTATCGCCATATACATAATTCTAACAATTAATTATGCGATATAAAAGAATACACAGGACCACCAATATTACTTCCTACTTATTTTATCCAATCCCATATGAGATAACATAGGCCTTAAAACTCATTATTTTTTGCTATCTATCAAAGGCAGTAGCATACCAAGGATAAGTTTAGAAGATGGGGTGTTATTGAAGATGCTTCTTTATTCATGGTCACTGCTATAGCAACAGAGAAATTACAGGAGTTAATAATATTTGCTGCACAGAACTCCCAAGCCCCTACAAGACAAGTAATACCTTATGAAACATGACGTTCAAGTTAAAGCTTCCCAGCTCGATACGGAGTTCCGTACTGCAAAATTTAGCAGTCTTAATGCTTTCATTTTTAGTAAATGGTCAATCACTCGTAGTGTTTTGTCCATCATTAACCCTCAGATTTATTTTGGAATCTCTCATTTTGACCCCTGTTTTCTTCTCCTTGAACTGGGAGGGTATGCCCTCCCTATGTCCATTACTTGGTCCCTTTAACCAGAAAAAAACAAAAAAGATTCCCAAACTTCAAACACCCAAGAATAATTATTCAATGCTCTTTGAGCAATACTCTATTCAAATCACTGAATGACACATTTTCACATGTTGAATAAAATAATAACAAAAAATGATAGGTCCCACTAAACACACCAATAATTGTGAAGTTGGAGCACCACCTAAACTTGCTCCAAGAGCATTGAATATTTGCTCAACACCCATACCTCAAACAAGACGCACAATATCAGCCTCGGATATAACAAATCAACTCGTGAAATTAAAAACACTAGTGGTGGGAACAAAATAAAACAAAAGCAGTTGGCAAACCATTACCATTATGTGGACATGAAATTCCGGTGAAACTTTGTTATATTCAACACTACAATAACGAATGCAGCTTCTCTTTTTCTGCAACTAGGACGTCGAGGATCCATAAATATAACTATGATTGCCCTCGTTAGTCATGAGAAGACTGGTTTGTCATGTCAACTCAAATGGGCTCAATGCCATTAAAGGAACTTTTGCCTTTTAAGGTAAATGAGACAGCCACTATACTGTAATTTACCGTCCACTTCTACTCATTTAGAGAAACTCCAAGTGGGTATACCCACTTGAAGATGATCAAAAACAATAATCCCTTCTAAGCTCTAGAGAGACTCCAAGTGGGTATACCTGTTAGCCTAGCACAGGTTCCTAAGCTTCTCAGCCTCAATCCTCCTCAAGGTCGTGGAACTCAACTTATTCTCAGAGAATGCTTCAGGAACTAGATCCACAACTTCAACCTGCACAAGATCACAGGTAGTAAGGCTTTATATTTGACAATTCTTTCAATATTACAAGGAACGCAGTTTGCCTAAACGATCCACATGAGAATATTTGACAATTTTCTTCAAGGAATGCACTTTACGTGAGACAAAACATTAGCATAACCCGAATTCAAACCTTTAGTTGTGAAAGGCCTCGCTCAGCTCTCTTCTTATTGACAGACAGTCCACCTGGTAGCGTCTCCTTACTGGTAGATAAACAAATCAAATATTAACTAAAACTTTGACAATAATACCAAAGACAAGAACAAGGAGGCACTGTAAAATTCAGCCCAGTTAGAGGACGCAATCAAGTAACCGTCAAAGGAAACAAGGACGCTTGTTCCACTATCCTTTTCCAAGAAAAGAAATTAATTCCACTATGGTCACATGAAATATGATTATAGGCTCCTGAACATTAGCAGTACATGTATCCCCATCCACTAACAGTAAAAAACTACACACACTGATGCAGGGACGCGTGTACGAAATGAGCAATCACGCAAAAAGATAACCACAAACAAATGAATAATAGAAATTCTTACTGATATCCTATTACTCAAATTAAAACTGTCCTAATGCTTACAACGGGGTACATATAGGTATCCCATCCTAATGAATTAGCAAAAACTAGAAGGAAAAAAAAAGAGGAAGTTTCTAACTAATTGAAACAAAATCAAGGGAAAATAAAAAAAATACAAAAAAAAAATGAGCAAGATTTGAGATTGCTAAATCTGATAACTAGGAAAGAAATAAACATTCCTGTTCAAGCCTTGCCCAAGTCGAATATGTCTAAACTCTAAACTATCAAATCAATGAGTCAAATCTTTCCATGAAGCGAAAAATCGCAAAATTAAAGACAAAAACAAAAGAATTTGGCCAAAATCCATTATCGCCACACAGAATGGGGGTGAATATTGATCGCGGGGCTGTTTTGGATCAAACATGGGTCTTGCTAACTCAATTCGGCAACCTCGACCCACACTATAATTACACTTTCGCCCCTATAGGATTCTTGCACTCCAAATAGGCCAAGGGGGACTTGGGTCTGTATCACACACCATAACAAGTACACACACAAACATACCGAGAGAGAAGAGGAAGAACTTTTGTAATCAAGGAACGAACCTTACAACAATAGCCTCCAAATTCGCATCAACGATAGAAGGACCATAAGGATCTGTGATAGGTTCTGCTTGCACTACCAACTCTGGCTTCATTGACTGGTAAAATATTTGCCAAAAATTTTAAATAAAAATAGAACATTTATTATCATCATGTAAAGATAAGGGACAATGTTTCCACAACATATAATGGCTTTAAAAGACCATATAAATCTATTATTCTCAACAAAGTGTTTCTGATAAGATACTTTTGGTCCTTATGTTAGCCTCCCAAATGGGAGGTTGGAGTTCAAACATTTTCAAGTGCAAGTTATGGGGGTATGTAAATATTTGCCGATCAAAAAAAAAGTTTCAGCCATTAAAAGTCTACCATACTAGACAAATGCAATCTATCTCCAAATCTCTTTTAAAACAGAAAAGGTGCCTTGAAAATTGATAGATGATAAAGAGAAACATCAATAGCAAATCGCAAAAGGTACTTACCCATAAAACTTACACATAAAATTACCAACAATTTGAAATGAAGGATTCAAGTTTAACAGTTGGTGACAATCTGAACTATTCATTTTGAATTGTGGATAATTTTACAGATATGTAGCACTACTGATAATAAATATGAACCTCAACACAGAATGCTCTGTTATATTATCCATATACCTTAATGTAGTCGTCTACATTCTGAATTCTTCTTTCAATTGGCTCTATTAGATCAGAATACTGCAAAAGTGGGTAGAGATATCAAATTATTATACAAATTTGTAGAGTATAAAGGTAAAAGAAGATCACCAACACCCATTGATACACTCATTGATACTTGGGCCGCAACTAGCTTAAAAGCTAATTTATTTATTTATTCCTTTTTTGTGTGTGTTTCTACTTTCTTGCCAAAAAACTAAATTAGATTTAAAGTATGTTTGTTGAATTAGCTATGTTGAAAACAGTTGATTGGATAAAAAATTATTTTTTTTACTTTTTATTTAAATTGAACAATTTTGCCCTTCTAAGGCTTCCATACAGTTAATAATAACAATTATAAATAATTGACATTGCTACTAAATAAGTTATCAATGGAAAATATTATTGTCTTAATTTTAGTGTTTTAATTTAACTTCTTGATTTTTTTACTTTTTTTTTTCTTTCTGCTAAACAAACTATATTAGCTTCTTTTTTTTCTTTTTACATTTTTAACTAAAAAGTTAAAAGTGAAGGGTTGCGAATCATGGCCTGAGAGAAATACAAATATGTTTGTACCACATTTATCCAAATCTTTTCGATAAAGATAAATAACCCATCGAATAAATGGTTAATATGAATGGAATACATTTGCAAGCCATAAAATGTTATTGATAAGTTGAAAATATCTTTTGAGACTTGTTGTCTAACAATAAGAATAAAGGACAACGTATGCCAGAAATTAAATGGCTAACGATTCATCGATGTTTAAAGAATATATATATAACCTTAGGTGAAAAACCTGTCGAGATACTTATCTTGGCTTTATTTGGTGCCTATATGGGTTAGCTATTTCTTTTATCATATTCGAAGGAATCATTGTCGAAAGAACGATTATCCATGGTTTACAGGTACCACAAATCACAGCCTTCTTAAAGGGACAGATGTCACAAATAATAATCTTCTCAAAAGGTCTTCTCAAAATGACAAGTGTCACGTTTAAAAGGCTAAACAGTTATTGAGACGTGGGGACAAAACACAATTACCCACTAACTCAGCAGAGAATGACCCACGATGAAGACGGTTGTAATAGAAGTTACGAGCGGTTACAAATCAGTCTATAAAAGGACGAACATAAGCACAATGAAGGCATCTCCAGACACATCGGCAACTTGCCTATCTTTTTCTTTTATTTTTTATTTCATATGTGATTTCATTTCCTTGTAATTTTCTATAATTTCCTTTCGATAGGAGTAGTACATAACTCAGTTTGTAATCCCAGTGTTCAGTTGTAATCCCCATCGAAGTAATAAAATTTCTTTATTTCTCTCATTTTCATCTATTGTTACTTTCTGGCGAAATCCTGAAACACGGCAAAAAGACCCGCACGCAATCGCTTGATCACCTTAAAGAATTTCCTCTCGTCGAAGGAGATTGAATTTGTTTTTGGTAAACAAATTTTGCACGCCCGGTAGGACCCTTACTAAGTTAGAAAGCAATATGGTTTAGACTCGTAAAGATAAGGCAGCGCAAGAAGAGGTAACTCCCACGGAAGTTACTAATGAAACTGACCAATCAAATGGTTAAAACAGCCAGTCGAAAAGCCTGGAAAGGCTTTCTGTACAAGAAAGGCAGAAAGTATTTTAAGTATTTAGCAATCCAAATGCGGAAGAACAGGAATTTGTTATGGCAATGAAGAAGGTTATCATTGGTGCTGAAACAGTTACGACATTTGTGAATTCTATCTCTAATGAAGTGGCAAGTGTCAGCATGCCTTTGGCGATAACACAAACGGAGAATCAAGGACCATCGATAGGCCCTAGTACCGGTAATTCCCAGCAACAGGTATGTTATAATCCCCTCTATGAATCTAAAATTTCTCAAGGATATGGCTCATATTATAATCCTGTCTATGAGCCTAGAAACCCTTAAGGGTCAGGACCACGAAGTTATCGACCTTCGAATGTTGGCAGACCTTCGATTGGAACATATTTAACACCACCTGTAGTAGAACCTACATATCCTAATCCACCAGTCGTGAATCCTTTTAGGGTTGATCAACCTTTTCCACCACAAGTTGAACAACCCATGAACGTTAACTCATTGATGGGTCAACCTATGAATGTAAACCCTATGATGGGTCAACAATTCATAGCTAACAGAGACCAAATCATAGAGATTATGCAAGATCTCTACGGACCAGCCCCTCGAAGGGCTGAAAGGCCCATGTTTCGAAAACCCTACCCATATTGGGTGGACAATTTGGGTTTTCCAAGAAATTATAAAATTCCTGAATTCACCTTGTTTTCAGGATAAGAAAACCAATCGACCATTGAGCACATAAGTAGATTTACTTTGCAATGTGGAGAAGTAAGAAACAATGATTATCTTAAAATGAAATTATTTCCGCACTCCTTAACTAAAGTTGCATCCACATGGTTTATCAATCTACCGGCCAATTCAATCCAAAATTGGCAAGAGATGGAAGATCAATTCCATGCTCAGTTCTTCAGGACTGAACCTAAAGTGGCTATGGAAGATTTAGCACAATTGAAACAACATTCGACAGAGACTGCTGATCAATTTCGTAGTAAATTCAAAAGAATGAGAAATAGGTGTCATGTTGTTTTACCAGAAACTGAACTAGTAAGATTAACCCATAATGGCTTGGATCTTGAACTAAAAAAAAAGTTCGAAGGAATGGAATTCAAAGATTTATTCGAGTTAGCCTCAAGAGCCACCAGGTATGAAGGCATAAAAGAATAAATGCATCAAAAGTCAACTTCTCTTGGGACCTATTATCAAGGGGTCGAAGGAGATGTAGAAATAGATGTAGCGCAAGTAATTGAAAAAACTCCGATTATATGTGACACATTGCAAGAAGTTGAAAAACCACTAAATCTACCTTCTACACAATTAAACAAAAGAAACCAGCCTTCGACTCTACGACAGTATTCATTTGACTTATCTAAGGCGGATGAACTGTTCGATGAGTTAGTAAAGCAAAGGTTTATCACTTTAACGAGTGGTCATTCAATCCCGCCTGAAAGAGAAAGGAATGGAAAAGAATACTGTAAATGGCATAAGTCATTTCAATATTCCACTAATAATTGCATCACATTTCGAAATGCTATACAGGATCTAATCCAAAAGGGAACGCTACTGTATGCTAAAGGAAAGGAGATCATGGAGGTTGATAATGATCCATTTCCTGACATGCTCAATATCAATATGATATCAGCTGACCTTGGAAAGGTTGTGAGGAAGTTACCAAGTGTGATTACTTGAGAAGAAATTACAAAGATGGATAAAGAAAAGGCTACAATACAAGATGTTGCAGGGCATAAGTTCATTTGTATTCGATGTCGAAGAGCTGTTCAAGAAGTTGAAATAGAGATAGCAGAAAAAGAGATGAAAGCATGCTTCTCAGAGGCAGTACAACGCTTCAACAGAATGGGTGGAGGCAATCTACAGATATATGTTGGAGCTAAGTTAATTTATGAGGGTCCAGACCCAGGTATTTTTGGCCCTTGTGAAGTGGAGATGTATGGCCCAAATGATGGACCATTCCTATTGAACGAGAACCCAGTAGTCCCGTGTTTGCCAGCGACTCAAGAGATGAAACACCACGGAAGACGACTAACTAATTGGCCACACAATAAGGCTGCACCAGCACCATGGCAAGGATTTCGAAGGGAGGTTCCTTTTGAAGATCGACAAGGAAGACGTTTTCAGGAACCTCAAAGAAGAATGGTGAGACCCCCTGTTTCCCCTATCGATCGATGGGATGGATTGACACATCCTAAATTCCCTTCTCATGAAGGATGGTATGTGCCGGATACTACATCCCAAAAACGCAGACTACAACGAAAGTTTGCTAATGGGGTTTTACCAGATGTGCATCCAGATTATCCTAGGAGTCCATCTCCTCGTCGAAATGCACCAAATATGCTATGGACAAGGGAAGGACTGAAGTCAACTAAACAAAAAAGTAAAAGTCAGTCAGATAAGCAGACTGGGGGCAAAAGTCAACTTCGAGTGCTGCCTTAGCAAGAAAGCTGGAAGAAGTCAAGAAATTACTCATGTCAGAAGATGAATCAAGTAAAGCATCAGACATGGAGCAGGACACAGTTAAGAATCAAGACAAAGACCAAAGTTTGAATGGATCAAATTCAGGTGATTTTGGGAAAATACTAGAGGCAATTCAATTTGGGTCAGTTACATCAAACGTGGATTGCAATATGATGCTTATTCTACCAAAGAAGTTCCTAGCAAAACCAAATCAACATGCTGGTCTCGACGGGGACGTCGAAGATTGTTTTGAAGCAGCGATTAAAGTTCAGGGGGAAGTGCCTTTGTCACGATCGTTGGAAGATCGAAAAAATATAACCGGAGAATCTCAGGTGGTTATGCAAACTCTTGATATGGCATTGGTGAGGCATTTGAGACCTTTATATGTGACAACAGTAGTCAACGGAAAGAGGGTTGACAAGGTGCTCGTAGACAACGGAGCAGTAGTCAATATACTACCATCGAGAATGTTGAGTTTTTTTTAGAAAAGTGTTGAAGACTTGATTGCTACCGAAGTTACAGTAAGTAATTTCGCTGGAGGGACCTCATCTACGCGTGGTGTTCTAGCATTGTCGATAAGCATTGGAAAAAGGAAGATGATTACTACATTTTTTGTAGTGGATTCATCGTCCGATTATAACATACTCTTAGGTCGAGACTGGATACATTCGAATGGATGTATCCCATCCTCCCTACACCAAGCTTTGATCTTCTTGAGACGAGAAGATGATGAAGGTCAAAAAGAGATGGAGATATGCTGGGCTAATCAAAGCCCATTCAAAGCTAATGCACATAATATTGAAGCTCCGTTATATGAAACAAGCGATTCGATAGCCATCAAAACACTAGATACTTCAAATTTATCGGGAGAACAGATCTTTCAAGCAGTCAAGAAAGGTTTAGAAGAAGCAAGTCAGAGTTTTCCTAAGCCTAACATTATCAAAAGGCATATACGAAGGATCAACCTTATTGATGAATAAGGAAATATTAAAGTTTTGTGAATCAGATGACAAGTTGACTAAAGAAGAGAAGTCAGTAAAGTTTACTTTCGAAAGATTTTATCTGTTTTTTCTCGAACGCAAGATGGAAAGTAATTGCTCATGCAATTAGTCAGAGTATGTGGACGAAGATGATTTAGAAGACAATACTAAGTTGACGATGAAAGAGCCTACTGCTGCACCTGTTAAATTAGACGATGTAAATGTAGAAGTGCAAGATAGGTTAGAAGAGGTCAATTTAGGATCTACTGAAGATCCCAGACCTATTTTTGTAAGCTCCAATTTGAATCATGTAATGAAAAACAAGCTTGTAAGTTTGTTAAATGAATTCAAAGAATGTTTTGCATGGAATTATGATGAAATGCCAGGTTCAGATAGGAATCTTGTAGAACATAGATTACCTATTAAACCAAATTTTTTACCTCATAAGCAGCCTCTTCGAAGAATGAATAATTCAATTGTTCTTCTAATCAAAGAAGAAATCAAAAGGCTCCTAAAAGCTAAGTTTATTAGAACAACCAGATATATTGAATGGTTGTCAAATATCGTACCAGTAATGAAAAAGAATGGAAAACTAAAGATTTGCATAGATTATAGAAATCTTAATACAGGAAGTCTTAAAGATGAGTATCCAATGCCAGTAATCGATTTATTAGTCGATTCAGCAGCTAATAATGAAATTTTATCGTTTATGGATGGGCATGCAGGATATAATCAATTTTTTATTGCTCCACAAGATACTCACAAAACTGATTTTAGATGTCTAGGTGCTTTAGACACATATAAATGGATAGTCATGCCTTTCGGATTAAAAAATGCTATGGCAACATATCAAAGGGCAATGAACACCATATTCCATGATTTTATAGGAAAGATCATGGAAGTATATATTGATGATATTGTGATTAAATCTAACCAACAAGAAAAACATCTAGGATATCTTCGAAAGATATTCGAAAGGATGAGATACCATCAACTCAAAATGAATCCATTAAAATGTGCCTTTGGAGTTTTAGCAGGCAATTTCCTAAGATTCTTGGTACATAAAAGAGGAATAGAAGTCGATCAAAACAAAACTAAAACTATTATAGAAGTTAAGACACCATCGACAAAAAAAGAACTCCAACGTTTTTTAGGTCAGGTAAATTTTCTAAGAAGATTCATTGCAAATCTAGCAGGAAAAACGACGGCATTCCCTTCGTTGCTTAAGTTGAAAGAAGACGATGACTTCAAATGGGAGAAGGTACATCAAGAAACTTTCAAAAGATTGAAGGGATATTTAATCAAACCTCCTATCTTGATGCCTCCTATTCCAGGTAAACCTTTAAAACTATATGTTGCTGCTAATGAAAATTCGATAAGAAGTTTATTAGCACAAAATAATGAACAAGAACATGAGAAAGTAGTGTATTACTTGAGTAGAAGATTAAATGATGTCGAAATTAGATATACATCTATTGAAAAGTTGTGTTTAGCATTATATTTTTCTGCGATGAAGTTAAGACACTATCTATTACCTTCGACGATACAAATCATTGCATAAACTGACATCATTAAACACGTGTTAGCCAAACCCATCCTAAGAGGAAGACAAGGGAGATGGGTTTTGTCCTTAATAGAGTACAATTTTATATATGTGCCTCAAAAGGCCGTTAAAGGACAAGCGTTAGCTGATTTCTTGGTAGATCATCCAAATATGTCATTAGAAAAATAAAAGGTGACATATGTGAGCTAAATTGCATAACAATGCAAACTTGGAAGCTCATGTTCGATGGGTCCAAGACTGAGCAAGGAGTAGGAGCAAGTGTGGCTATTGAAGCTCCTAATAAAAAAAGATATCAATTTGCTTTTCAATTGAATGAAGAGCAAATCCTTTCAAATAACCAAGCAGAGTATGAAGCTTTGGTAATAGGACTTGAAATAGCTAATAGGACTTGAAATAGCTTTAGAATTCAAAATAACTCATTTAAAAGTTATTGGAGATTCACAATTAGTGATTCGACAGGTAACTGGTGAGTATCTATGTCATAATAACATATTAAGTGACTATTTGAATAGAGTAAATGAGTTAATGATGAATTTTAAAGAAGTTCAGCTCGAGCATGTGTTTAGATTACAAAATAACGATGCTAATGAAATTGCACAATTAGCTTCCGGAGTTAAAATTCCGAAGGGAGAAAATGAGAGGTTGATAAAAATACGAAAACAAAATTGGTCATTACAGAATAGAACGACTCCTATAGAAATCTTCTGTAATGAATCTTATAGTGACCCAATCGAAAATGATTGGAGGAGTGAAATAAAGAAATTTTTGCAAGATCCTTCGATCACTGTTGATAGGACCATAAGGTTCATGTCAGTGAATTATATACTTCTCGAAAATGACTTGTTTCGAAGAGCTTCAGATGGGCTATTACTTTTACGTATTAGCCAATTCGAATCCATGAAAGTCATGGCTGAAGTTCATGAAGGAATTTGTGGAGCCCATCAAGCAAGGGAAAGAGTGAGATGGTTAATTAGAATATATGGATATTATTGGCCATCTATTATAAAGGATTGCATATCCTATGCTAAAGGATGTCAAGAATGTCAAAAACATGAACCTATCCAAAGGGTTCCAGCTTTACAGTTACATTCGATTATAAAACTTTGGCCATTTCGAGGATGGGCAATGGATTTGATAGGACAAATTCATCCTCCATCCTCACAACAACATAATTTTATTCTAGTAGCAACAGATTATTTCACGAAATGGACTGAAGCCATTCCTATGAAAATTGCAGCACAGAGGAGTGTTATACAGTTCATAAAAACACACATAATCCATCGATTTGGATTACCTCAATCAATAGCTGTAGATCAAGGGAGAGTTTTCAATGGGAGTGATATTAAAGAGTTCGCTCAAGAATATGGAATTCAAATGATAAACTCAGTGCCATACTATGCCCAAGCAAATGGGCAAGCTGAGGCTACCAATAAAATAATAAAAATAACTCTATCGAAAGTCATTGAGGACAATCCTCGAAAGTGGCATGAGTTATTATCAGAAGTATTGTGGGCTTATCGAACATCGAAAAGAGATAGTACACAAACTATTCCATTCGATTTAGTATATGGTCATGCGGCTGTATTACCCATGGAAGTGGCTGTTCGATTACAAAGGGTGCTAACCAGACCATTTGACAAATGATCATTTTTATGAGGCAATTACTAGAGTCTGAAGACCTTGAAGAACATAGATTACAAGCTCTCACTAACATTCAAGCCCAAAAGAAGAAGATTGAAATGACTTTTAACAAAAAAGTGAGAAATAAAAGCTTCGCGGAAGGAGATCTAGTTTGGAAAACTATATTACCATTAGGTTTAAAGAACCCTGAGTATGGTAAATGATCACCAAATTGGGAAGGCCCTTTTCGAATAGCGAAAATATTGCCAAAAGGGGCATATCATTTAGAGTCCCTCAATGGTGAATTACATAAAAAAACAATTAATGGAAGTTACCTAAAAAAATATTATCCAACCATGAGGAAAATCATGAAAGAGCATTAAAATTATATTCATTCACCCATCATAACACACAAGTATGAAAGTGTTTGATTACATCAAAGGGAAAGAAGATTTAAACAAATCCCATTCAACACTCAAAAACTTAAGTTTGAATTGGGATTGTCCCAAATCTTACTGTTTTCTCCTTTCGAAAGAAGATCCTCTGTGTCTTTCTTCAAGGCATCTCTTTCTAACTTCAAAGCATGCCTCTCGAGACAAACTTGATCAAGTTTGGCTAGCAATTGAGATTCTTCTTCTTGAAGTAAATGATCTCTCTGTTTAATCTGAAGTGCTCTTTCTCGACGAGTAGAGATGGTGGTTGATATTATTTCATGGAATCAATATAAAATTGTTTGGCTTGAATCGTGTCCTGATGATATTGAGCCAAAGCAATTTTACCAGCTAACTCTGAAGCCATCATCGAAAGCTTGGCTTGTTGATCAGAAGAAAAAACGGTTTTGGCAACAATGAAGAGCTTCTTGATACATGAGAGAAGATCTTGAGCTTTCAAGAGAAACAATTCTTCGAAGGGAAGAGAAAGGTCATAAAAATGACCTAATTCTGCCTGGATTACTGGATCGATAGAAGTATCGTTTGGCCTACATAAAGCTTGAGTCATAGATTCAGTGAAAGAATCCATGCGGCCAAGAAGTATATCCAAGGCGTCTTCGATGGCAGGAGTTTCGTCGATCTACAAGGTAAGAAGATAGGTAAAAACGTGTAATAACTAAATTGAAAGAAAAGAACAAGAAGAATTCTCAGAAGTTACAAAGCACCTTGTCTCGAACAAAAGAAGAACAAGGACGATGATTTTCTTCATCAACAGTAGGAACAGAACCTTCCACAGCTTCAGCCTAGTGAACAACTTCTGTAGGATCGATGGTAAAGGTTGAACCTAAAAGCCTAACACCAACAAGTGTTAAAGCCATCTTGGGTGAAGATTCCCCCTCGAAAGAACTCCCAGTAGTGACTGGTGAAGTAACATAATATCCAGGAGATGTAGGTGCCTCTAAAGGGACCTCTAAAGGAGAAGTTGCCTGAAAAGAGTCATACAGTTGTAATAAAGGCAAAGAAGTATATTTTGGTTAAACTAAAAATAAAAGTATGATAACTAATATACCTTCATTTTCTTGTTGATATTTTCTTCAGAAACAACTTCAGCTGACCCCAGAGCTTTGCGTTTCTTCGAGACAACCATCGAAGAAATCAACTCTTCTTCCTCTTCTTTTTCTTTATCTTGCTCAGTTCTTTGCCCTTGTCGAATATCTACTTCTTTTTTATCCTTCTTACCCTCTTCACGTCTCCTCTTCTTTTCTTCTTTTCTTTACCTTCTCTCTTCTTCCTTTTGTTTTTTCTTCTCTTCTTCCTTTTTTCTTCTATCTTTCTCTTCTTGTTTTCTTTTTTTCTTCTCTTCTTTTTTCTTCCTTTTTTCTTCTTCTTCTAATTTTTTCCTCTCTAATTCTCTCTCTTGTTTTGCTTTTTCTTCTTCTTCTCTCATTTTTTTCTTTACTTCATTCTTTTCTTCTTCCTTTTTCTTTCTTTCTTCTCCCTGAATCCTTTTTCTCTCTTCTTCCAGTCTAAATTCTTCTTTCTGCCTCATTTCTTCTTCTCTCTTCTTCATTTCATCTTCTTTCTTTTTCAACTCCTCTTCTTTCTTCTTTATCTCATCTTCTTTCTTTTTTGTTTCCCCTTCTTTCTTTCTCCTCTTCTTCATGTCTTCTTTTCTTCTCTTCTCTTTCTCGTCTTCACTTCTCTTCTTCTGTTCTTCTTCCTTCTTTTCTTGCAAAACTTTCTCGGCTGAAAAAGTATCTTTCATTAATCCATCAATAAGAGGATTAGGAGAAGCCTGCTGCTCTTCAGAAGTATAAACAAAAAAGTTTTTACCTTTCGAAGCTCTGACTGACAGTGAAATATCATCTGTATGGTATCCAGGTCTGAAACAATGTTTGCTTGAGCTCGAGTCGCCAAAGGAGGGGTAACTATTTGAATGGGTTCTGCAACAATAGCTATATACAAGATTCTCAATTTTCGAAAATAAGCATGCAAAGAAATTCAAGGATATTAAAAGGCATACCTTGAGTGGACACTGCCAGCCTTCCTTGTCGAGTGTGATAAGACAGTTAAGCTTGGTAATATGATAAGGAATAAATAAAGATGGTAGGAGCAATGACAGTCCACCATGCGTCGAAAGCAGGTGTTGTTAAGGTAGAAGTCTGGAATTCTTCAAATTGAAAGGATTGAACCCTCCTTAGGAAATCATCTTGAATAACTTGAGCTATATATGTCTCCCTTATCGTCAATCTGCCCTCCATAATCTCATGGATTGAAGAATGCATAAAAGGTAACGGTACTCCTTGTATCAACCCGAATTGCCTAGCACATTGGCTGGGAGAATAGTTTTCGAAACTGCAATTACAAAATGCAGTAGACGAAATAGATCCACCCACCAAGATGTATCTAGGGGTGAGGACACTGGCCCAAAAATTCCTTCGACGAATTCGATCGTTCGGAGAAAGGGGTTGCAAATGATCATCTTGTAAGAAAGTCAAACGAGATGAGGAATATTGAAAAAGATGAAAAGGCTGAAAGTCCTCAGGACTTCTGATCGGAGGCAGAGAAAAGAAAACGAAAAAATAATACTCGAAGGAGTATGTCGAAAAATCTGAATACAGAGACAAATAGTATTCAGCATAACTTAAACAATAATCTCCAAGAGGAGTTTTGTATTTCAAATTGAGCTGAAAAAAACAAGCATAAAGCCAAGCTTGGAACAACTAAAAAGGGCATCCACAACTATCGAAAATATATTTTTCGACAAAGGTATATAACCCTTTATATAGAGTACCTAAAACGAAAGGAGCAAGGGCCAATTTTTTTTGTTGAGCTAAACAAATAGCTATAGATACCTTTTTCGACAAAAGCATATAACCCTTTATATAGAGTACCTAAAACGAAAGGAGCAAGGGCCAATTTTTTTTGTTGAGCCAAACAAATAGCTATAGACAAGTATTCATTGATAACTTTAATACCAAGAATAGCCAAAAGAAAACGACAAAGCCAAAAAAGACAGAAAATAACTATCTCTTTGAAAGATGGTACAATAGAAAAAGGAATATCATAGATCTTGATCAGTTCGGAATACCCCATACTTGAAGATTTTAAATATTCCTCTCCAGTCGGTGCAGGGACCAACAAAGCATTGACTTCAGGACTTGTCGACGGAAGGCCAGTTAAATGAACAACGTCAAGTCTGGTGGATGACATAAACCCATAAGGTAGAATCATGGCATTGCAGGAAGTTAACCAAAAACATGCTGCTGCACCTAGTACCCATTTATTCATGTCAAGAGAATGGGTCGAAAGCATAATGGTCTCTCGAATACCTAGGTTGTCCCATTGTTGGCCAATATAAGGAGTTAGCCGGGATACCCAATTGGACCAATCCTATTTAAGGTTTATCCAAGTACGAAGAGGCGCTGGTCCATCCCATTTGATCCAATTCAAGAATGGTTGATGAAGTAAGAAGGGTTCATTTGGAGCCAATGGATAGCTAGACGAAAAGGATTCGGGCATATTTGGTTCCAAAATAAGACCAAGAATGTAATTCGAACTCAAATTAGGGTTTTGAATTAGAATGTCATTATTACCGTGTTGATCTGTGTATTCTTTGAGATCAGCATGGAATCTTCGAGTAACAAAGGAAGGTTTACCGCTTCTTCTCGGAGCCATGACTGTTCAGTTGGTGTATGAAAGTCTTTGAAGTAAAAGAAGATTTACAAAGTACAGAAAAGATGACTTAAGAGCGGCAAAATGACGTTAAGGCTCCCTATTTAAATATTTCATCTTCCTCACACGCCTCAGCAATGGTTGTATTTATGATTTAACCCTAGCCAATAAAGGCATCATTAATTGGGTTAAAGAAACTTAAACCCCATTAATGAGGGGGGCAATTGTTTGTACCACATTTATCCAAATATTTTCGATAAGAATAAATAACCCATCGAATAAAGGTTAACATGAATGGAATGCATGTGCAAGCCATAAAATTTTATTGATAAGTTGAAAATATCTTTTGAGACTTGTTGTCTAACAATAAGAATAAAGGACAACGTATGCCAGAAATTAAATGGCTTACGATTCATCGATGTTAAAAGAATATATATATATATATATATATATAACCTTAGGTGAAAAACCTGTCGAGATACTTATCTTGGCTTTATTTGGTGCCTATATAGGTTAGCTATTTCTTTTATCATATTCGAAGGAATCATTGTCAAAAGAACGGTTATCCATGGTTTACAGGTACCACAAATCACAACCTTCTTAAAGGGACAGATATCACAAATAATAATCTTCTCAAAAGGACAAGTGTCACGTTTAAAAGGCTAAAGCAGTTATTGAGACGTGGGGACAGAACACAATTACCCACTAACTCAACAGAGAATCGCCCACGATGAAGACAGTAGTAAAAGCAGTTACGAACGGTTACAAATCAGTCTATAAAAAGACGAACATAAGCACAATGAAGGCATCTCCAGACACGTCGGAAACTTGCCTATCTTTTTCTTTTATTTTTTATTTCATATGTTGTTTCATTTTCTTGTAATTTTCTGTAATTTTCTGTAATTTTCTTTCAATAGGAGTAGTTCATAACTCAGTTTGTAATCCCAGTATTCAGTTGTAATTCCCGAAGTAATAAAATTTCTTTATTACTCTCATTTCTATCCATTATTACTTTATGACGAAATCCTAAAACACGGCAAAAAGACCCGCTCGCAATCGCTTGATCATCTTAAAGAATTTCCTCTCGTCAAAGGAGATTGAATTTGTTTTTGGTAAACAGTGAAGTACCTGTTTTTTCGCCAACATGGGTCCGTCACAAATTCCAACCACGACGCGATCCCTTGCCAAATCCGCTGCTGCCTGTAAGAACTAACTTGATCAGAAACATTTACAGAGATATAAACGCGCTTGTGTTCTTTTAGAGAGAAAAAGCGTTTCAAATATAGAGAGACGGAGGGGGGAGGCAACCTTGAGGAAACGCCGGTGACCGTCGTGCAATCGATCAAAGGTGCCGCCGAGAACGACGGCTCCAAATGCATCCGGCGGGGAAATCTTAGAATCTGCGGCTGATTCGTCCGAAATCGCCATTAAATTTGTGGAGATTCTGAAAGAGAGAAAAAGAAAGGAAACGAAACAAGTCAAAGGAAGCTGGTTGTTTCTGCTGTCTTCTGCTCTGCTGCAATTGAACGCGTGGGGCTGTGCCAACAAAACCGGAAAGATGAAGATGATGGTCGATTTCGGAAGATCCAAACCCTTTTGTTAAGGAGAGGAAATGGATTCTATTCGTACCATCGTTTTGTTGAACCGTTACGAACGCTATTTATAGAAATTATGTAAGTTATTTAATCCTATATCTTTAATTTTTTGATTTTTTTTTTAAAAAAAGGTAACTTTTAAATTTGAACATTTCTAAAAGACTAATTAGCATTTTTAAATTTTTTTTAAGAAGAAAATATTCAACACGCTTTAAATATTTTTTGAATAAAATAATTATTACATCTTTAATTAAAAATTAATTTTATTTTTAAAAATAAAAATTTGTGTTATTATTTCAAACGTTATAATTTTAAAGTAAATAATATGAATATATCAAAAATTACTTTAAAAAATTATTTTAAACAATTAAATTTTTTATCTTTCTCTTTTTATAAAAAAGCAATTTTTAAAAAAAATTAAGTTTATTAGTGGAACAATAAATGTACTGATAACTCATATGAAGAAGAAGTAAAAAGGTAAAATAGACGTAAGGCAAAGTCCTTAGTTTTAAGTTTATGTTTGGATTAATTTTTTATTTATAATTTTTTTAATTTTAAGTTAATTTTTTAAATTCTGCTCGTTATAAAAAAATAATAAAATAAAAATTTTTAATCAAAACTTCAAAAAAATTTATATAAGACAAAAAAAGACAACTTAGCAGGCTTTTTAGCTTTTTCTAACTTTTTCGTTTTTAATTAATTTCTTTCAAATTTGGCCCTACTAGACATTTTTTTTAAAAATTCTCTCATTATAAAAAACTAAAAAAATAAAAAAAATTAATTAAAATTTTAAAAAAATTTAAAAAATACAAAAAAAAAAAAAAAAAAAAATCACTTGGCTTTTTAGTCCAAACATAGGTTAAGTCGGTTTACTGGCTTTTTTGTCTTTTATTTAAAATTTAAAAGTCAAACAGTCTTTTTCTCCGACTCAAAGACTTTTAGTCTTTTTGCTTTTTATATAATTTTATTTATATTTTTTAAAAATATTATAACTTTTATTATACAAATTTATTTTCTATAAAAATTATATTTTAAAAATATACTCATAAAATCTATTAAACAAAATACATATTGAATATAAATTTATTTAAAAATAAATTTTTAAAAATTATAGCAACTCTAAACAAATTTTTTTGCTTTTTAATTTAAATTTACTTTAACCCTTTGACTTAGAGACAATACACACATTTTTGAAAAAAAATTTTAACTATTTGAACTTAAAGTGTCTTTAAACAAAAAACTTGACATAAAACCATGTTGACAAACTAGGTCAAAAATTACTATATTTGAGTACACACCGTCAAACTCTTATCAGTCTATTCAATTGAATTATAAAACCCAAACAATAATACACATAGAGTATGTTTGATTGACCAAATTAAATATGAAAATGAATTACATATCTTACGAAATTGTATTTTCTTTGTTTAAATGTAATAAGTGGTGGAAATTTATTTATCTATTAGACAACTAATTTGATAAAATGTGAAATACACAATACTTAAATATTATAATATTAATAATCTATTTAATATTAGTCCTGTAAAATTATATATCAACTCATTTTTAATTTTATTAATTAAACAAGTAAAAATGTTAAATTCAAAAATTTTGGAAAAGTAACACTTTTCTTTAGCTTAGACCGTCTTTAGAAGTGTAGGGTAAGAACTTGTGTGTCATGTCCTGAAGTTATGAAGTTAGGGTAGGATATGCTTCTATTTATATGTAATTATGCCTCATTAGATTGCATAAAATTAATCACAAAATATCATCTATTAAAATGATGATAATGTTAATGAGAGTTATTTTTAAAATAAATAAATTTAAATAACCAGCCTACTTTGTGGGTTAGTGGCTAAAATCTAAATTAACCTTATATATATATATAAAATAGCAAAAATATTATGTATTTTATGAGTTTTAAAATGTCAATGCCAATTTTTTAACATTTCGAATTTTTAAATTATAAAAAGACAACGTCATGAAAGTATTGAAATTAATATAATTTTTAAAAAACCTATAAATCATCACATTCCATTGATTTCAGAATTATTTATCTTTATTAGAAGTTCCATAACTTATAAATAATATTATTTTCAAGTATTGATAAATTTACTTTTTTGTGATTAATATACGATTTAAAGCTTTTAGTTGATATCTTGAAATTAACTATTGCTGTAGCATGCATGAAAATAATTATTAATAACAATAATTAAGTTTTTTTATTTTTTTATTTTTTCTTAGTTAAGAATAATAAGTTGACCTTCATTTTCAAAGTGATTATTCATATAAATTTAATTATGAAAATTAGCACGAGTTTATGCTAGTATAAAAGTTTGTAAAAAATGGTAAAAAAAGTTATCACTTTTTATTGTCTTTTATCTTACAAGTTCGTTCAAATAGGAGAAATACATTCTTTACTTTCAAATAGAGTATTAATATATATCTAAAATAATAAATAATGACATAAATAAGTATGTGACGTTATTTCTTACCCTTCTCATTTCTTTTATCTTAGAAATAGAAATACATCAACTCATAGTTTTGCAATATTTCTTTTACATTTATTAATATCTATTTATTGTAAGTTTTCATTTTAGATTTGTATTATATAATATGCAACTGAATTTGACATGTGTCCCTTTCTCATAATTAAACAAAACACGTTATTTCTTAAATTTAAAAAAAAAAAATACATTGAACGTGGACATTATTAATCGAGATGGATCCAGACTAAACAATACTCTCCAACTATAAATCTTAATTGAAGAGAATCTAATTCCGACAATTTTGTTTTTATTTCTTTTAAAGATAGTCGTCAAGTTAAGATACATCGAATCTGGACATTTGTTGGATTTATTTACAATTAAACTAAACTTTTGGTGAAATTATTATCACTTATTTGTTTGATTACAAATAAGGGAAAAAGAGAAATCCCGGATGAATCAAGAAAATAAAATAGAGAATAGGAAGAGAACGGGAAAAGATGATCATTAAGGTTTAGTTTGGTAAGAGGCTCAAAGTTTGATTTTTTATTTTTTTGGCTTAAAGCTTAAAAAGACAAAAAAAAAAAAAAACCAAAATAAACTTTGTTTGGAAACCAAAAGACTTTTAACTTTTTAGTTTATTTTTTATTTTTTAAAATAAATTAGTTTTATATATTTTTAAAAATATTATTACTTTTATTATACACATCTATTTTTTTTATAAAAATTATATTTTTAAAATTTACTCATCCCAATTTATCAAACAAGATCTATATATTGAGTATAAAATTATATAAGAATAGATTTTAAAAAATTATAACAACTTCTTTTTTGGCTAAAATTCTTTTGGCTTAAAGTTAAAGTCATTTTAAGTCAAGTTTTTTGCCTTATTACCATTTTTTGCTTAAAGTCATTCATACGATTCACCAAACAAATTTTTTATCTATTTAAATTAAAGAAACTTTAAACAAAAAGCTTGCTGTAAAAACAGGTTGCCAAATGAGGCGTAATTTGATGAGATAAATTATTAATCTAGCATTAGCTAGAATTTTGTTAAGTGAAAAAAAAAACTTAGAACTATACCTGTATTTTTCTCCTATTTAATAATCTAGAAAGAAACTAAATCAAAGTAGTACTCACAAAAGTCCATACGTATTTATAATGTAAACCAAACTTACAATTATTTTCTGTAGAGGATAAGAATTGGAATGTACTGGTTCCGTTCAAATTGGCTAAACTGTCATGGTTGAATTCCACGTAGAAACCTGCACAAGAAATGGGTGAGATGCCCGCCGGTGATTTTCTATCAGTGGATCCTCCGACGTTCAAGTCAGGCAAGTGTTTTAGAGAGGGAAGAAGAACTTGAGAGAGTATGAGAGGTGAAGATTCGTAAAGAGGAGAGAAGAGGGGGCTCACCCCCTTTTTATACTCTCCCATCTCCTTCAAACGAAGCGCCAAAAGACACGGCGCCTGGGGCAATGCACGCCGTGTGCATTAAATGTAAAATTAATGCCCGCCGAGTAGAAATGGCCAGAGATACAGAGTTAGGGCTCATGTCCGAGCAAAAGCCCTATATGCCGAGCAAAATCAGCGTTCATATTGTTGAAAAAGGTTTGCTTAGTGGGCTAGAGCAGTGCTCGGGCTTGAAGATCCGAGCTCCCCAACCATCTTAAACACTAATGATTGACATTTATTGAAAACGGCAGCCAACATTCTTGTAATATTCCTGTACCCAAGGTACAGCTAACGCCGTACGCATTTAATGTGCACATTAAATGGGTTGCAGAGCCATTAGGGGGTTGCCACGTGGCGGAGGTGACGGTTGACGTGCGAGGAGGCTGGGAGGCAGTACGTCAGCAAAACTTGGTCAGCAAGCCTCCCGATTAAAAGGTGAAGCAGCAAGCCAAGCAAGGTCATCACACCACCTTCCTGTAGCTCGAGTGACCGAGCAACAACAAGATGATGGAGGCAATTGAGGGAGTATAAGTTCCGAACAGTGCCACGTGGAACACACGCGGAATGCCGTACAGCACCACAGCCTTTCACCCATGACTACGTACCTCGACGTTTACACCCTAGCTCAGACGGTGAGCTGAGCATATAAGGACAGTGCCCCGAGCTCTAAAGACTTCGAGACATGTGAGGCCAAACTCAAAAGAGGATCAATCCGGATCCAGAGGAGGAGGTGCTCGGTTCCATGAACAGGAATGCTCGGCATTCTTGTCCAAATAGGACGAACTATGCGATCCCTAAAGCTGAGTTCGAGGGTTGATATTTGAAATTCGTGCCCCATGATACGCGTATCAAAAGGGGGAGCTCATGGTGAGGGATCAGTAGCAATTAAACCAACTCTAGGGTTAGAGTATCAGAAAGAGTTGACTTAGCCTAGACTAGACTAGGTCTGACTACTGATGGACAGTTTTGCATGATAAAAAAAAAAACTTGCAGAAGATTGTAATGATGGCACTTACACGTCACCATCAGATTGACAGTTATGCATTGATCAAAGAGATTGAGTACAACCCAACCTGCTCGGGTCGGGTCAAGCTCCAAAAGCGGATCAAGTACATTTCTTCTAATAAATAGCCAACCCACTCAAAGACAAATGTATGCTTTCTTTTTACTAGGAAAAACTCTGTCCAAATACTCTCTCCAATTCTTCTTCCCTCTCCAAAATCCTTGTCTGACTTGATCGTCGGAGGGTCCACCGGTACAAAGTCACCGGCAGGCATCTCACCCCTTTCTTGTGCAGGCGTATATGTGGAATCCAACCCTGACAGTTCAGTCAACTTGGACCGGACCAATAGATCCCAATCCTTATCCTCTACATTTTCATATTTTTAAGACGATTCAGCATATTAATCAACAAATTAAAATTTTAAAAATTAGATTGAAAGGCAACTAAAATATGGAAGTTAAGGCAAACCTGTTAACAGTTAATCAAATTGATTCAGCTTTTGAGAGTGAGACTAAAAAATCGATCAATAGTTCACAAAGAACAAAAAAGAAGAGTTCTGGACTCATGTTTCAGAATGTCAAATTCGACAGCGACAATGGTGACATGAGACGACAACAATAGTAAAGTGAGACGACGGCGACTGTGGCGGCGTGAGATGATGATGACAATCTCAAAGTGGTTTGCTACTTGAGAGATGCTAAGGAGTGATATTTGAGAAGGTATGTTCATTATTTTTCGTACAAAAATAAATATTTAAAATTTTAAAATTAATAATTATTTAGTAAAATAGTAATTAAGTTTAAGTATCATTCTAACATAAACAAATAGGCTTAATTACGATATTCTCATATCAATATCTAAAATTAATTTGAAATAAAATTTGATTGAGATTATAAAATATGATTAATTTGAATAAAATAAAATAATAAAAAAACTATTCTAAATCTAAAAGATAATCAAAATTTTTAAAGTTTTAATTTATCCTAACCAGTATTATAGTTTCATTCAGATTTTATTTCATTTATTCGATTTGATTCAATTCGGTCACAACTACAAGACTGACACAAATTAGTGAGAGAATAAGGTTGGATCCAAACCTGACATGTCCTATCTTAAACGTGGCACACATTGTCTGAGTGATCCCGGCACGACCCGTCCTATCCGAGCATAAAATATCTCATGTTTGGATAAGAACAAAAACATATAACAGTTGTATAATCTCGTTATTACAATAGCAGAAAGTAAAAATAGAAACTATATAATCAAATTAAAAATTTGTTGATCAAATATCAACGTCTCTAAATCATACAACAAATTTAATCCGAATAGAAAAGAAATAGAAATCTAAACTACACTAAGATACCGACTAGGAGTTTATCATCCTCTAGGAAAAAGAAGATTAGTCGATCATGTTTTGGCTCGAATTCATGAAAAGATGAAGAAGAATGGAATCCCAGACCTTCGTCTTTGATTCTCCATCACTTTTTGAGCCTCCGCGCTTTCCTTCCGAAGCTTTAGAGATTAGATTTTACAAGATTTAGAAGTTATTTGAATCAATCCCCCAAGTCTTATATTTTACAGAGATGATCCACACCCCTTGGTTTACAGAGATTAGATTTTACACTGTTGGTACTTGTCAATTCTTAAGACACTCATTAATCTCTTAGTTTAGCAAAAAGCAAAACTCAGTAGCCTTGTCTACAGCCGAGGCTGAGTATATTGCAGCTGGGAGTTGTTGTGCTCAATTTCTATGAATGAAACAACAATTAGAGGATTATGACTTTCACATAGATCATATTCCTATAAAATATGATAATACCAATGCAATAAATATATTCAAAAATTCTATAAAACACTCAAGAACAAACCACATAAAGATTAGACATCACTTCATAAGATATCATGCGCAAAAAAGAAACATTGAACTTGAGTTTATAAGCACCGACTACTAGTTAGCGGATATTTTCACAAAATCTTTAAATAAATAAAGAATATACTTTATTAGAAGAGAACTTGGTATGTTATGTGCTCCAAATTGATGATTTATATGTCATACTAATCATGTCTTTTATTGCATTTCAAAATACATGATGGTTCTTTCTTTAATGAGAAATTACGTCAACACAAAGTGAATTTGTGTCAACACAAATGTGAAAATGTGTCGACACAAATGTGTGTAGTATCGACACAAACTATATAGAAGTGGCACTATGAAGAAATGTGTCGACCCCATTCTATTCAGTGTCAACACCGTAATTTTTCTTGACTCTCGATAAATTTGTGTTGACACCAACCTTAATCGGATCCACCCAAATTGCCAAAATGTGTCGACACCAACTGAAATTGTGTTGACACCATCCATTCTTTTCGATACCCCCACTTGACACGAAATGTGTCGACACCAAATGAAACTTGTGTCGACACAAATCGTTATGCCTATAAAAGAGGCATTGGTCCCCGAAACGTCATTTCATTTTTCTCTCTTTCTATATAAACTGTTCGTCTCTCTCTCTCTCTTCTCTCTCAAATTCTGAGTCGACCCCCTTCTTTTTCTTCACAAATCCAACCCAAATCCATCAAAATGATTGATTAATGAATGACCTTCAAGCCCTAGAACGTCAAAACGGAAGAAGATGATTGTGACGACTACTGCGACAACCTCTGGTCCTCAAAATGTAGCCTCCTCCGAGGTAGTTTCTTTTCAAAATCCTAAATCTAGTCAACTGTATTTTTCATCCTTTGTGAATTGAAAATTTTGCCCTTGACGCTCTATTGATTTCGAGTATTTCGACTCGATTGAGATGATGTTCAAAGAACTCTTCTCCAATCTTTGGTGGGAAAGGCTCCTACAAATCCAAGAGGCTCACTACCCCACTTTGGTCAAATTCTTCTTCGCCCACATGCACATTCCACTCATTCCTTCCACCACCATCACTGCCTGGGTAAATGGTGTAGAAATTACTCTAACCCCATCCTCACTCAATGAGATTCTGGACATTCCCCCTGGCGACATATGTGTCTGGCACAGCCAAAAACCTATTGAGGTTGATGGCTTCTCTTATGAGGAATGTGTCAAGAACATATTCAAAAATGACAGTATCGACCCTCACAAGCCTCTTGAGGCTAATTTCCTTAAACTTGAAATGAGAATCCTTCACCACATGGTGAATCACATCTTTCTACCTCAAATGGGTAAGTTTGGAGATGTATTCTACATGCACATATTTATTATGTGATACATTCTGGAGAAGAAAAACTTGAACCTAGGATTTCTTTTTATTTCTCACATGTTTCACTCACACAGCAAGAAAAACTCGTCTTTGCCGCACGGGATGTATCTTACTAGAGTCTTTCGTCATTTTGGCGTAGACTTATCTGAGGAAAAAGCTCTTGCCTTCTCGAAACACGATTTGTATAGTAGCACAACTCTAAAACATATGCAAATTGTAAATGTTGACGGAGTCTGGATTACTACTCGCCGTGGCACCACTGTTCCTACCAGGACTCCTCCCCGTACCTCTCAAGATATTTCCTCTTTCTCCACTGACCTAGATTCTCCACCAGTTCCACCTGTTAACACTCTAGGGCCATCTCATTCTGTCCCTCCTCCTCCTCCTGTTTTTGACTCTGCTCCATCTGTTCCTCTTGCATCCACGTCATCATCCATTCGAGTTCAAATCGACAACACTGCAGTTCTCTCTGCAATCAACTCTTTGTCTGAAAAAGTCACTCTTTTTCAAGCCAAGTCGATTCGGACTTCTTTGATTTTCATCATACGGTCTCCTCTCTTTCTGAAAAAGTCAAGGCTATTGAAAAATCAAATCGATCCTTGCGCAAAGAAATTGAACGCGCAACTAATGCTGGACGATCATTGTGTCGCACAATGGATGACGGTATTGTCTCCATTGTTAATGCAACCAACACTATTCTTCAGCAAGTTCACAAAGAATACAACGAATGGATCGTCATGGCTGTTCAAGCTAATTCACAGAAAGTGAAAGAGCATCTGAAGTCGATCAAAGAGGCATGAGCCAACCAGTTCAAGCTCAAGGAGACAAAGGAAGAGAAGGCTGCACGTCTCAAGCGAGAAACAGAGCTTGCAATGGCAGCTCGATGGGAAGCCCTGACAGCAGATGAAGCCAAGGATGAACGAGCACGTGCGGCAAAGTAACGAGCATCAGCTAGTAAAGAGAAGGCTAAGGAAAAGAAGAAATTCAAGCACTTCATGGACAACCCTAAATTTTTTTTTGATAATTTTTTAATAATTACAAAATGGAAGAAGAAAATGGGAGAAAATAGAAAAGTAGATAAGTGAAGGGGAGAGAAGAGATATGTTGAAATTTGTTGAAAGCATCTTTTTTAAGTTTTTTAATGAAATGTGAAGATGTAAAAAAAAATTTGGCTAAATGTTGTGAATGGCTGAACAATTTTTTTGTGTTGAATGAATGATGAATGAATTGTTCATATGTCCATATATATCTGTTCATTACATCTAAATTCATTTGTCTATGATTGTGTGTTGAATGAAATTGGATATGATTGAAAAATTTTAATACACATTCACTTTTTTGCACAAACTATAATAAATTCTGAATGATTCGTGATCTCTTATGCAAATTATGTCCAAAAATTGCATGTTTTCACTCTATGTATGCCTAGCTGATATAATTGCTTTTAATGTTTAAGGCATATTGATAAGGGGAGAACCCTTATTGA
>JAOTRH010462842.1:0-28232 GCA_034768845.1 Heliamphora exappendiculata
CCCCCCCCCCCCCCCCCCCCCCCGCATTTCTTTTCCTTTCCCTCACTAATGGAGTCTAAAAAGATGGTTATGAAACTTTCCAAATTTAAACTTTTTGGCAAACAAAGAAACTTTGCTAAAAGAATACTGCACTAGCTAAGTTGGTGTTGCATGAAGCTTCAAGAAGTCAAACAGTGTCATAACATTGAAAACAATGGGGGAATAAAATTCTCACATACCAACAGAATAGTATGCCCATTGTCTTTAAAATATCGAATTATGCAATATTGCAAAGACCTCGAAAGCCTTTTTGCTTCATTGTCACTAGGAAGCATATTATCCTTGCCACTGAAATGTAAACCCACAATCAATCAAAAAATTGCATTGAGAAGTAACAATTTACAAGTAAGATGTTTCTAACTTCTCATATAAACACAAGCAAATGGAAAAGAAAATTCTACAATTAGGAGATACTTGAGAACTTCTAAGAACAAATATATCTCCATAAATGCTATTAAGGGGCCAAACAGAGTACACAAAGGCCACAAGGCCCACAACCCATAAGTCATATGTCCATAAGCATGAAAAAGACACTAAACTACGTGTAAGATAAAATAGAGAGAGGACATTTGTTAAGTTGAGGGTATTATTGTATTTTTAGTATTTCTTGGTTTTAGTATAAATAACAAGTGATATGGTGTAAACCCTAGGTTGTTGTACTCTCATTCATGGTTATTCTGATTCTCTCTCTTCCTCATTTTCTCTCCCACTCTCTCCAATAATTCTAACATTCCTCTCTCAAACAGAAGAGAGAGAAAGAGAGAGAGAGAGAGAGAAAGAGAGAGTTCTCAAATGTCCTTCTATTGATAGCTTCCCCCCCAATTGTCAACAGACACACAATGTCACTTTGCAAGCTTCTCCCTTCCAAGTTATTTGGGCAGCAAGAACTCCAATAAGCAAGAAGCTCGCTCACAGAAATAAACATCATCCAAACAATACCAAAGATTGAGCAAATCAAGATCCCTAAATATCTGGCCACAAGACTGAAAATGTAATGATTATCACTTCCCCCTGCTTGCTTGCACTAAAGCACCACACTAGCATCACCTTATGTATTCTCCTAAGATTATCAATAGTCAAAATAACCTAAATAGTGGCTGTCAAAATGAAGGTTACAGCCTTAGAAGGAGCTCCACCTCTTCAAATGCCTCTCCAAATGTAAGGGGAAATCCACTGTCACCATACCCTGGTAGAAGGAATAAACAAATTAATTGTTCTTAGAGGCAGTCCAAAACATCACATTCTAATCTCCCCAAAAAAATCTTTATATCACAAAGAAAGCTAAAGAAAGCCTCCACATACTCAACTTTCACAATCCTTCAAAGCCCTCTGAAATAGTGGATTCCACAGGAAGCCATTATCTTTAAGCGAAAGATACTCCTCAACATCACCAATAAAGTCAGCTGCCAAACGGAAAGACCTGGTAACAAATCCCAAAGAGGTCTATGGCCATAGCATGAGTTAGCCAAAACCTCATATTCCTTCAAAATCCCCCCTCCCCTTAAAGAAAGAAAAATAAAAACTTTCTTACACCCCTTATTTTCTTTTTCTCCAAAAATCAAAAAACTTTCTTACACTCCATATTGTCTTTTTCTCCAAAAAAAAAAACAACTTTCTTAAAGAAAAAAAAAATCATATACCCCCATATTGTCTTTTTCTTAACTCCATCCCACTAGTGTCTCCCTACTTTTCTTCCACCACCCTGCTCCACAAGGACCACAACCTATCTTTCTATGAAATAAACCTCCCTAACCATTTCTCCAACAGAGCCATATCAAACAGCTCCCACCTCAGGACACCCAAGCCTCCCATTTGGATGGGCAACCAAACCTTTTCCCAGCCTAGAAATGATACTTGAACTAGTCCCATACACCACCATGAAGGAAATCTCTCTGCAATTTTTCGAGTCTTCTTACCACTAAACAAGGTCTGTGAAAGCTAACATCAACTAAATAGGTCAGCTACATAGGGTGCTCTTCATTAGAGTCAACCTACCATCTTTGGATAAATATTGTATTTTCCCAGTTACCAGCCTTCTCTTGATTCTCTCCACAGCTCCTTCCCACACTACGTTGGCTTTAAAAGATGACCAAAGAGGCAAAGCCAAATATGAGGTAGGCAACGTATTGGGGACAGAAAGATTTTATAGAATTTATTATTTATAGTATTTTATATTTACTTAACTTATCGTTTTAGATTCTTTTATTTATTAAAATATGAATAAGTATCAATTAGAAACTACAATATTATATTAGATATTATTTTTTTTTAATTAATTAAGATATTATATAATTTTATTTTCTTTAGTAAAAAATTCAAGTTTTATTTTTAATTAGAATTTAAGCTTATAAATAATATGGTCTTTTGATGTATTGATAAAACTTGAATGAATAAAAAATAATATTGAGTTGTGTGATTTATTTTTTCCTTTTTCTTCTCTACTTTTTTCTATTGGCTGTGCATTATTTGGTATCAGAGTTCCATTGTGGTACCATCATTTTTTCGCCATCTACTAGAATTTGGTCCTCTTCAACTGCAAACTTTAGTTGATCAAAGCCTTTGCCGCCACCCCAACATTCGCCAACAACTTCACTCGTCGTCGCTGCCTCGGCAAGCCCCGCCACCAGCCGCCATTCTCGAAGTCCATCGCCACTCCAGGGTTCTTGCTTGCGCCATTGCAATCCCTCGTGCTGTTGTTAGAGTAGACGGCCTCCAAGCTCGCCACCACAATCCTTCGTGGCTTGCTCTCGCAAAGTCGCCCCGCCTTTGCCTGCCTCAGATCTCACAACCACCTTCGATCCTTCACTGCCCTTCGATATGCGTCACCAGTCACCACAGCCTTCGCCGCCCTTGATTTGCAGCACGAATCGCCTCAAACCAGTAGTCACCCAAGGTTACGACACCGTCCCAATCTTTGTGCTACCGCTGCCTCGACCTAGGATCACTGTCGCCATCTAGGGTCGCCGCTATGTTCTTCGACCAACGCCGTCGCCTAGTGAAACCCTAGAAGGGACCCCTCCCGTGCCTAAATTGCGAATGAAGAGAAGCTCAAATCACCCTAATCCCTACCCGACCAGATCCATTTGTCTTGACCCGATCCGGTACGTTTATTTGGATAAGTCAATCACTCAATCATTTAAAAAGCCAGCTCACATCTGTTTTTTTTTTTCCCTCACAAAACCAACCCACACCTTTTTTTGGGAAAAAAAAACATCCGGGCCCAAGAGCCCAGCTCACACCTTTTAAAAAAAAACAAACAAATCAGCCCACTGTTTGGGGTAATAGCCAACAAAAAAAAGTATTAAAAAAAGCCGCAGCCACACGTCTAGCCGAACTTGAGAATGAGTTCTTTTTTCTGTGCAAGAGAATGATGCACACAAAAGAATCTTATGAAATTTATTAATTATAATATTTTATATTTAGTTTTCTTATTATATTAGTTTTCTTTATTTATTATGATTTGAATAAGTATCAATTATATTAGATATTATTTCTCTTACTAATTAATTAGAATATTTTATAATTTTGTTTACTTTCATTAAGGATTCAAGCTTTCTTTTTTAATTAGAATTTAAGTTTATAAATAAAATAGTCCTTCAATGTAATAAATAAATATTGATATTGAGTTGTGTGATTTCTTCCCCCGCGGTTATCTCTCCCCCTAATCTCTGCCTTCTTCTAATCCTTAAACCCTATTCTCCTTTTCTCTATTGGTCCGGCGTCACAAAGACTCAACCTAACATCCCAATACCCAACAATACCATTCAATTATGAAACAATGCTTCTATCTACTTCACAAGCTTATTTGATAATCCGGACTAAATTAGATTGGATTAGTAGTGAGTGAAAATTAGTAATAAAGTGAAATTAATAATAAGGTGAGATTAATTTTTTTGTATTTGAATTGAGTGGAATTAAATAACGGACTAAATGATGATTTACCATTGTATTAAGTTAATTTATTTTAAAATTAACTTAAATAAATTAATAAGTTAAATTTTATGTTATTGTTAAATTTTATGTTATTTATTTTAATATTTTAATATTTCTTATTATTTTTTAAAATTTTTAAATCCTTCCTTAATCCAATCCTTCCTAATCTCATACCTCCCCCCCACTAATTATTCCCTATTTGGCGGACTAATAGTCCGGATTAGTCCGCCCGGACTATTAGTTTAAAGGCTTAATAAACGTGATATTGGACTATACTCCGAACTAATAGTCCGGCCAGACTATTAGTCCGTCAAAACAAACATGGCCTAAATTCATCAAAAGTTGTTACTCCAGGAATCTGTTGTCCATTATTCTTGATGGTTCTCTTGGTTCTGCATACTTCACTAAATACATAAACCTAGGTGTATGTCTCCAGGAATATAAAAAATTATGTTTGCACTAAGACAACCTCCTATTGGTTGCTACAAGTACACAAAATCTAGGAAGACAACAACCAAGTTAGCCAACAATGGTTGCCATTTATATCCTTAAGTTGGCCATACATTGACTAATACACTCCGTCCCAAATTTTTAGTCCTTTACAATATAGGATGTCCCACAATATGGTGCTCTTTGAGAAGTCACACTTAAAAAATTATAATCTTCCTAAACTCTCTTAAAATGGCTACAATTATATTCAAAAGTGGGAACAAAGGGGCAATGTTAGAAATCAATTTCTTTTATTTGAGTTTGAATGCCTCAATTGTAAGGGACTAATATTGTGGGACAGACAGACTACCTTTCTTTTCTAAACTACACCATCAATTTTTTACAGGAGCCCTACCATATGCCAGCCTGCCTCCTCCCAGTCTATAACTATAGTTTCTTATCTGTTTTTCTTGTGCCTCCATAAATGAGAATATATGTCTTGCCTCCATAAATGAGAATATGTATTTACCTTCTATATATTATAAATGTGTATAAGCAATAGTAAGATAATAACTTGAGATCAACCTATAATATCTTAGCAACAAATCTAACAAGTTGATGAAGAAATGAAATATACCCAAAAGAGAAACTAGGTGGAATAATCATGCATAGTGCATACTGGACAATTGCAAAAAAAGAAAAAGAAAACAGTAACCTAGCAAGCACAAGAACTTCAGCAGTAATGGCATGAAGACGGGAATTAGTGTAAGAAGCAGCTGATTTAAGCAGCTTCAGCTTCCAAAGAAGAGTATCCTTCGGAATAATATCAGCCAAGCCCTGACAAGAAAAATGGAGAAAATTAAAACCAAGAATAATACCATGGTCCTTGGCAAAAATACATTTCCACTGCAAAGTTTGAGAGCATAAGGTACTTCACATTCCAAATAGCCAATGTAAGAACACACCATTTATACATAAAAAGGAGGCATCTAGCCAATTCCCCTGCCCCCACCCTGACCCAAAACCAAAAAGTAAATGCATAAATAAATAAATAAAATACAAAATGTAAAGCAACAAAAAAAAAAAGCAGAAAAAGGGGTGGCAGGCTACTGTTTGTTTTTTTGTTCTTTTTTTTTTTTTAAAGAAATCATGTCTATATCTGCCTTTGCAAACTTAAATTTAAATGAAAGCTGAGCCATATTCGTAAAGATTCAAGCTTCTAAAATGGTTAATATTTTGTAAAGATTCAAGCTTTTAACATGGTAAGAAATTACATATCTGAAGTTGCAAGAAGTTGGCTCGTAACGACATAACCAAAAAAGCTTGAGATTTTATAAATACCTCAGGTTTTCTTACCTAAAATTGCAAATTATAAAGTTCAGAGAGAGAGAGAGAGAGAGGCAAGACAAAGAATAGTATACATATGCAGAAAATAAAAACAAAGGTCTCCCAATTTCCATGGACACCATCAACATTGCAGTCTGTCAATGCACATATTCTGAACCAAAAATAATTTGCCCTTCTTTCGGAACGTAAAGAAAATTTTATAACGAGGAATAAAGAAAATGTCACATGTATACAAAAGTGGCCACCAATAAAAGGGCTCTAATACAATTCTGTGTTTCTAAAAAGTTTAAAAAATCTACAAAATGGTAGAGAGAAGGATAACACTCCGTCATCTCTCAACTATACCAAAGAATAACTACAAAATTCCTAAGTTTCAGCACAGAGCTCTCAGCGCCATTAAAATGCTGGCAATTCTTCTCTAGCTAACTGATCTACATTAAACACAATAGAATCATCCACCAAATCTGTTAAGTCACCAATTTTCCCAAAAGCTCAAGTTGTTAGGAAATTGACCCAATAATGTATATCAAGCTATCCAACACTACTCACGTACGACCTTGTTTCACACATGGAGAATCGAACAAACTAAACAGGTGCACAAACACACAGAGTGTACAATAATAAATATAACAAGAAAACATATCTGATACCATGTTTAGTTACCAACTTTCCCAAAAACTTAAGCTGTTAAGAAATTGGCCCAACCAATATATATCAAGCTATCCAACAAAATTATTCTTTGACTTGTTGGAATTCACAGATTAAGAAACAAGGATCTCTTAAATTATGGCTTGATTTTGTTTGATCTTTTGCATTATTTGTTGCCTTTATTTTAGTTCTTTCCATCTTTTGTAATCCTACTTGGATTAATATAAATAGATAGCCATGCCTAATTGAAAGCAAGCTAGAAATTATAGAATTCTTTTCCGTATCCAAGCTCAAACCAAAATCATAAAGAAAAAAACCTAACCGAATTGAACATGTCTCTTATCCTGTCATCACCCCTCGCCAGCAACCAACCCTCGCCATCTTCAAGTTTCCGTGGATCCATAACTCCAATCCTCGACGTCAACTCCCAATTGCCGAAGGACCCTAAATTGTTTGAAAACGCTCATCGAAAACCCTAATTAACCCTCATCGTCGTCGACCCTCATCATCAACTACTCGAAAATCCTAACTATGCCGCCCTTTTTTCCCTAGTTCGAATAGTAGTCAAACCCCCCAGTCGTCGAGCATCCCTTGCCACTCTTTATCTGGTTTAACCCCATTTTGTTCAACCACGACCGTTGCTATCACTATACACCAAGCCTAAAAGCCCTAATTGAACATCTTTGATTTACTAATATGGTATATTCTTAATTTTTTTCTCTTACTACCTGTTTGGCATTACCGATGTGTTTCGGTAGCTATGTTCTTGGTTCTGCCGCTTCTCCAACTATCTTTTTGGTCCAAGCATCTTTTTACTACACAATATAACTGAATCAGGTAGCAAGAGTTGTGCCTCATTCATCTCAATCAATTTTTTCTCTTTCTCAATATGCACCTACTCATCGTATTACTAGTATATTGTTGAATGGAAAAAAATTTACTGCTTGGAGTCGATCTCTCCATCTCTACCTTAGGGGAAAGGCAAGCGTAGTTAGCTACTAGCGACTGGGTAGCCACCGCCCGAGAATGATCCTAAGCATACTCAACAGGATATTGAGAATAACACCATTTTGAGTTGAATTTTCAATTCTAAGGAGGAACATGTCTACAACATGTTCATATATCATGACACGTTTCCTCATTTATGGTCAGTTTTGACACATAAATATACACATGCCCGTAATGATACCCGCATCTTTGAGCTATATTAGGATATCTCTCATGCATCTCAAGAGGCTTTAGGACTTTCAATGACTACATTTTTAGATACTTATAGTCTCACTAGGAAGAGTTGACACAATATGAGCCCCAGGGATCTAAATAACGGCCGTTACATAACGGATCGGCCGTTACGTAATGGTATCTTGGAGTACCGATTCCGTTTCGCTGCTCTGTATCGGTTTTACAGAGAATCCCATGGATATCAACCGCTACTCTCATTACATAACGGGTATCAATCTCGTATCGGTCTGTAATGACCGATACAGACGATAAGGACCTAACACAACGACAAGAGCAAAAGTGTGAACTGCGAACTCACCTTTTTCTACTAACAAATCCTTGCCGATCGTGTTCGAATTCCTCTTCCGGAACATCTTTCTCTTCAATTTCAGTTCAATACTTCAATTTGAGCTCGATTTGAGGATTGCGCTTGCAGCAATTGCTCTCCACCTCTTCCCGAACTCATCTTACTCTTCAATTTCAGTTTAATTTGAGTTCGATTTGTGGATTACGCTTGCCGATCGTGTTTGATTTGAGGTGGATTGAAGATTCCGGCGTTGATTTCAGTTCAGATTTGGGGATTTCAATCTGATTTGAGCTGGGTTGACGATTGTGCTTGCCGATCGTGTTCGGGTCTGTGATTTCGACTCTCGGTTGTGTGAGTAGCTTCCATTTGACTTTGATTTGGAATTTTGTAATCGATTTGGGATTTTGGTGGCTGATTAGAGTTTAATTTGCGATTTTGCATTCCATTTCACTCCTGTTCTTCAATTTCGGATTCTCCACTTTTGTTCGGGTCAGCGATTTGCCGATTTTACTTTCAATTGGGATTAAGACTTAAGCCTTAACTCTTAAGGCTGTTGAGAATTGAGACTTGTTTGGCTGGTTCATTATTGTTCTCCAATTTGTAAGTTATTCTATTACTTTAATTGGTATTTAAATTCTCTTTATAATTTGTATTTATATCTTTATCTTGTTTTTTTTTATTATTTTCTTCAATTTATTATCTTATAATTTATTATTATTATTATTATTATTATTATTATTGTATGAAATATTTAAATTATGCATATATCTCATTTATATTATATAAAATAATATAAATATTTATTATTTAGTATAATATTTTTTATTGAAGTTTGAATTATTCATGATTTGATTATATAAGATATAGTATAATATTTTAATCTTATACAATAGTTTAATAATATTACAAATTTAATGTTGTTATCATACATGACATTATCACAATCAATATTATTTTTTTGCTTGTCTTTTTTTTCAAAAATTATCAATTATATTAGTATTTATAATATCATAGATACTTAGATAGTGAAATTCTTTTACCATACAACATTATCGTATTTTTTTTAATTTTAAAAATAACATAAATTCTAAAAAATATGTTTTTTTGTATCAAAATGACAATGAAAAACAACTACAAACATTCAATTTGTAGTAAATAAGCTATAATATGTGTATCAATGAGTTTTATGTCATTTGCTAGCGCTTGAAAAAAATTTATGTGCGCGCTTACTGATTTTTGTTACAGGTTGATCGATACGCCCGATACTAGTTACCCGCGACTGTGACCGTTACGCAGGCCGATACCGCGATTTAAAACCTTGATGAGCCCTTAAGTGATTTTTCATATGAGACCGCCTCTATAATGGTCAAACGGCTCAATTGTCAGCATGCATATCAGTTCTTGATAGGTTTGAAACCCGAATTCGAGTCCCTTGACATTCAGATTTAGAACACATCTCCCATGCCCTCCTTATATGAGGCATTTGCTACTATTGATGATGAGGAGCATCACCGCTGACTAATCCATCCTGCTCCTTTCCCAGTCCTTAAGTCACCTTCCCTACCTGATCAGATGGCCTTTGTTGCTAGTTTTGGATCCCGTCCCCTGACTGAGAAGGTTACTTTTTATCATTGTGGTGATGTGGGGCACACTAAGGCCCGTTGCTTCAAACTTCACCCGGAACTAAAGCAACATTTTATTAGGAACTGCACTTCTAGTTCTAAATCCTCTCACACTGCTGCTATTGTTGATAATATTGGAAGTTCTAGGCCTCCAACCCTCTTTGACTTTAGCCGTCTCAAATCTCAGATTAGTCAGCTTTAGGCACAGCTTAGTTCCCTTACCGCTCAGGCTCAAGGCACATCTCAAATTCCCACTCTAGCCTGGCCACAAGTACTGCTACTGCTTTACATGTTCAGTCTGCAAAACCTACTTGGGTTTTAGATTCTAGAGCCAATGATTATATGATTGGTGAGTTATCATTGTTTTCTTTCCCTATCCTTTCTACTAATCACACCGTTTGTCTAGCTGATGGTTCTACCTCATGTATTCGTCATAAGGGTGATGTGTCTCTTATCTCCTGGTATTACTCTTCCTCTATTCTTCATGTCTCTAATTTTGCCTTTAATCCCTTATCTGATAGTTGTCTTGCTAGAAATCTTTATTGTGCTATCACTTTCTTACCTACTCATTGTTTACTTCAAGATCTGAGTTCAAAGAAAATTTTTGGCAAAGGATATGAGCGCAATGGCCTGTACTACTTTAGGGAGCAACCATCATCACCACCACCTACATCGAGCCTTCAAGCTTCCATCTTGCTAGAATCTGAATCTCACGACTTTTCTCTTCACACTTTGAACCTATAGTATGCCCATTTAAGATATGCCAATTTTCAATATTTGTGTTTGTTATTTCCCTCATTACTTAATGCTTGTAAGAACAATAAATTTTAGGGTGTGGTTTGTGAACTCTCTAAACATACTCGCACCAGTTACATTCCCCGTATGCATCGTGTGTTTGGTATTTTTGATCTTATTCATTAAGATATATAGGGACCCTCCCCAGTTGCTGTCTTCTTCGGCTATCCTTATTACATGACTATTACGTGACTTTCATTGATAACTATTCTCATTGCACATGCATATACCTCTTGAAGAAGATATCAGATGTGTTACCTCTCTTTATTCAATTTCTTCAGATGGTTAAAACTCAGCTTCAGATTGTTGTTTTCCAGTTACGATCTGATAATGGTAGTGAGTACATCTCTGATGCCTTTCGCTCCCACCTTATTCAAATGGGTATCTTGCAACAACTCACATGTCCTTCCATACACGAACAAAGAAAAAGAATCATCTTAATTATTTTGTGATAAAAAATCCGTCATTATGCTTGCCTTAGTTTCAGTTCTTCATGAACGGACCAAATATATAGAGGTGAGCATTCACTTTATTCGGGAAAAAGTTTGAACAGGAACTTTAACACCCTAATTTGTCTTTTCTTCGGAACAGACTACGGACATGTTCATTAAGTTGGCAGGACTATCCTTGCTCCAGTCCTCAATTGTCAAGCTAGGTTTGACTGACATCTTTGCTTCACCTTGAGGGGGAGTGTTGGAATTAACAAATTAAGAAATGAGAATCTCTTAGATTATAGCTGGATCTTGTTTGATCTATTACATTATTTGCAGTCGTTATTTTAGCACTTTCCTTGTTTTCTAATCCTACTCGATTAATACAAATAGATAGCTATACCTAATTGAAGGCAAGCCAGAAATACTTAAACCAAACCAAGCCAAGAAATGATTGAGGTCCAAAGATCCCAAACCATCGAGAAATGCAAAGAGATGCTCCACCGACTCCTTGTTCCTTTTGCACATGCAACACCAATTCATAATAACTCTCCTCCTGCGGATCAAATAACCAATTATCAAAATCTTGTTTTGTGCCACACACCAAACAAACAAGTCACTTTGGATAGAGCCCAAGTCTCCCAAATAGGCATATAAGGGAAAGAAGCATCATGCGACCACATAAAAACTTGTAAAAAGACTTCACCTGGAATAACCCCATAGAAACCAAACTCCATCTCAACATATCCTCATTTGTCCCAACATTATGTAAACATATAGTCTCTCCATAAGAACCAACAAATTATCCATCTCCAATCCTCTAACTCACTACACAACAAGATGCTCCATACCACATCGTCCCCACCTCTAAATGCTGTCACTGATGCATTTTGATCGACTGTGAACCAATAAATAGCCGGGCATGCAATCTACAACTTCTTCCCCAACACCACACATGAGATCAAAATTTAACCCGCCTTATCCCCCACAACCAAACTAGAGTGCCACACAAAAACATCCCAACCCCTCCTGATACCTTTCCAAAGAGCGATCCTATGAGATATCGAGACTTTGAGTGAGGTCCACTCCCCCCCATCCACATCCATACTTAGACACCGCTAACCTCATCCAACACCCGTGCCTCTCACACACAAATTTCCACAACTACTTATCTAACAAAGCTTGATTAAAAAACTCCAACGCCCTTATACCTAACACCCCTCTCTAACCAGGGAACACATTGTCCCTCATTCAACCACATGATATTTTAATTCTTCCCCAAATCCATCCTACAAAAGTTCTCTTTACAACATTTCAAGTTTCTTCACAACCAAGGTTGGACAGATAAAAAACGCATAAAATAAGTAGGCAAGCTGGAGAAAGTACACTTGATAATTGTTATTCGCCCCCTTTGATAAATAATATTCCATCCGTCCAACCTCTTATGAAATCTCTCAACAACTGAGACCCACACCGCCTTAGATTTAAAGGAGGACCCCAACGGCTAGCCTATATAGGATGAAGGAAAGAAACCAGCCTTGCACCCCAAACCCGATGCCAAGGAATCAATATTACCACCTTGCCCACTCGCAGAATCTTCGACACCCAAATTTACTTTAAAGCCCAATGCTGCCCCAAGGGAATACACATCTGAGATAATTCAACTACATCACGTCAACACCACAAGAAACAATGGTGTCATCATCATATAAAACATGAGACACCATTCCCACCAAACCATTACCTCTCCCCACTAAATAGCCCTCCATAAAACCACCCACCGCAACTTTGGAAATCTTATGGCTCAAGCATAGTTATTAAAAATGATAGGTGCACGGATGCGCCAAAGGTCTCTTGGAGCCAAGGCGCGAGGCAAGGTGTGGGCTTTATTGAAGCAAGGGCGCACGCTGTCAACAAAAAAAAAAAGCAAATAGCATAGACCGTTAATTCAAAATCTAATATAAGCAAATTAAAATTTACATGTTAAAAACACTAAGATAAAAAAGTTGAATTAACATATGCCATTCCAAAAACTATAAAAACAGTCTAAAAATTGTTAAATAATCAATACTTTTTGCTTAGACAAGTATTAAATAGGAAAATTCAACAAAAATTAAATATACATAAAACATGTACTTTTTCCCAACATTCCACCACTAAGAGAATATGTCAATATTTAATTCAAAACCTACAATCACATGAAAGACTTGCAAGGATATCATATTCAAGAAAAAGTACAAAACTGAAAAAAGTACAGAGTTCAAATTTACTATCAAATAATACTTGAATTGAATGTCCGTTCAATTTGAAAGAAACAAAAGAGAAACAAGAGAAAAAAAAAAGAGAAAAAATAAGATAGCGAGACAAAAAGAAATAGAGAGGAAGAATGGAGAATGAAGAGCACAACATAGGTGCATATCAAACCGAGAGAAAGGTCATGAGTCATGATTCACACAAGGACAAGAGGAGGAGGAGGAGAAATAAGATACAAAACTAGAATTCAATACCTAACACAATCGTATGTCAATTTGTATAAAAGTTTTTTATTTCATATCCTCTCTGGTAATAAGATGAGGTTTTGTTTTTAAGTTTTTAGTTTCAGTTGGGTGTTCCTCCACTTTTGATGTTAAACAAATTATGTACATTAGACAGATCAAATCACATCAAGACAAATCAAGAGCATAAATGAGGAGCAAGAGGCATGGACCTTGAGCTTCTTCTCGAGGCGCGCTTAGACGACGCTTCCTTAAACTAGCCTCGCCTCACTATGCCTGAGACGCATGAACTGCACCTATTTGCGCCTTGGGCTTAGGCGCATGCCTAGGCGCGCCTTTAACAACTATGGGCTCAAAACATCCGTAAATAAAATGAAGAGCAACGGAGAAAAGAGATCCCCTTGTCCTAAGTTAAGCCCCTGGAGTAATGAAAAAATTCCACTAGAATCCCATTCATCAACATAGACAACCTCATTGTAGAAATACAAAGCTTTATCCACCTCCTCCATTATTCCATGAAACCCATCTTCTCGACCACATAAAGCAAATGGTCCCAATTTACATGATCATAGGCCTTCTCAATATCCAATTTGCACATAACTCCCAGGATCCCACACCTCAATCTCAAATCAATACTTTTGTTGGCCACTAAGATCGCATCCAGAATTTTTCTCCCTGCTACAAAGCATTCTAAGACGGTAAGACAGCCTTCCCTAAAAGGCTTTTCAACCTATATTGGCCACAACTTTTGCTAACAATTTATAACCTCCCCCAACCAGACTAATGGATCTAAAATCTTTGACATCCACTACACCACTCTTCTTTGGAATTAAAGCCACAAATGAGTCATTCAAGCTTCTCTCAAAATCCCCATACTCCCCAAAGTAATGCATCATTCCCATCCCATCATGTGAGACTACCTCCAACCATTGCTGGAAAAAGCCAAAGACATCTCGTCCAAACCTGAAGCGTTATCGCCCATTCAAAGCTTGCAAATCTGCAATAACCTCATCATCGGAGAATCTTCTCTCTAACCATAGCGCACCCTCGTTTGAAATATATAAAAACAAGAACTTCATCACATCAATACGGGATTTCCTCACCCGTCTCCTTAGAAAGATCTTCATAGAACTCTGCTACTCCTTGATGATTCTTCCCCTCATTCTCCAACATTTTCCCCCCAACTTTGATGCTGGCAATAAATTATTCTTCCAATTGGCATTGAACACCCTATGAAAGAAACAGGCGTTCCAATTTCCAACCTACAACCAAAAATTCCTCAATTTCTTTCTCCAACTAATCTTCCCCATCTCAGCAATCCTCCCAAACCCAGCGATGTAGGACAAATAGATGAAAGCGATAAATCACACAATAATCACTCAATATCAATTTTTATTAATCAAAATCTGCTCAATACATTGGAAGACTACCTTATTTATAAGCATAAATCCTAATTAAAATTAAACTTGAATCATTAACTAAAGAAAACAAAATCATATGATATCCTAATTAATTGTAAAGGCAATAAAATATCTAAATAATATAATATATGTTACTATTATAAGGAAAACGAATAAAATCCAAGAAGATAATGCCATATATTGTCCGCATCACCCAGCCTTTTCACCCTTTCCCTCGAATCTGTCTCCTTAATAGATAATGTCCTAACTTGTTCGGTCTCATCAACCCGACGGATATCTTCCTAGACTCTGCCTTTCTAAACTTCCAAGCGTGCGAACTTCAAACTCCTCAATATGCCACCTTCTCAGATCCTCCTCTTGAATCTTTAACATTTTAGCCAGCATAAAACTTGGTGTACTAGCCACTACATAACAAGACCACCAACCACCTAACTCTTTGAGGCCATCCACTTGCAACCACATATTCTCAAATCTGAACGAACTACGCCCCTACCGCAATCTACTGCAATCTAGCAAAATAGGTACATGGTTCTTAGGTTTAGATGATCGAAAAACATCAAAAAAATGCTCCTCCCAAGATATGGAGATCAAAACACATCAATACGAGAGATAAAATGATCATTCTGAGAATTACACTACGTAAATCACTCCATAGCCAATGGCAAATCCATGATCTCCAACTCACTAATGAAATAAGAGAACTTCTTTATAGATTTGGTCATAATAGTGCACCCCAAATGCTCCTCTAAAAAGCGTACTGCATTAAATTGTACACCTTTACACCAAGGAACATCATAATGAAAAGCAGCCGCAGCCAACTCCTTCCAACACCCCTCCCTCAAGCCATTCACCATCGGACTGTACACCTCTGAAAACACCCACAAAAAGTTGACAGTTTTTAAATAGACAAGATGCAGAAAATTACCCTATTTCCCCATCCAAACGCTCCACCACCCTCCTATCCCATATTAACAAACCCCACCCCCCAAGCCTCCCTTGGCACTTAAGTGAATCTACTCCACTCATCTCTTACCCCAAATAAAGCTAATCGCCTTCCTAGAAACCTCTCCCATTTTAGTTTCTTATTGCTAGGAATGATGTAAGACAAAGAAATAGAAGAGAGAGAGTAGAGAGAGAATTATTGTGATGGTGAAATTAGAGAGAACCCAGAATTAGGGTTTATTCCCTTATCACTGTTATTTATATAATAAGACCAAAAATACCAAAAGTACAATAATACACCTATTGAGCCCTGGCACAGTTGGGTGAAACATTTTACTAATAAGCCCTTTAGTAAAAATATCTGCTAATTGATCTGCAGACTTTACAAAGGACATACACGTTGATGAAGTGTCGGTCAATCTCTATATGTTTCGTTATGTCATGCTATACAGGGTTATGAGCAATATTAATAGCAGCCTTATTATCACAATACAATTTCATAGGTTTGTTGCACTCAATCCCCAAATCCTTTAATAGTATTTGGAGTCATATAAGTTTGCAAATGCCATGTGTCATAACCCTATATTTAGCCTCTGCACATGATCTAGCTACCATTGTTTGCTTTTTACTTCGCCAAGTAACCAGGTTGCCTCCTACAAATGTGCAATACCCTGATGTAAATCGCATGTCATCAACTGAAGCAGCCCAATCTACATTTGTGAATGCTTCTAATTTCATGTGGCGGTGACGAGAGAATAGAAGCCATTTTCTAGGAGCAGACTTAAGATATCGTAAAATACGATAAGCAGCGTCAAGATATACATTGCAGGAATTATGCATGAACTGATTGATAACCCCACAGCATATGCAATATCAGATATGGTGTGAGATAAATATATTAATCTTCCTATAAGCCTCTGAAATTGACCCTTGTCGATAAGTTCTCCATCACCACTACTAAGACGATGATTAGCCTCAATTGGTGAATCTACAGGTCGACAACCCATCATACCAGCTTCCTCTAGAAGGTCAAGAATATACTTTCTTTGGGAAATGAAGATCCCATGATCTGATCTAGCCACTCCAATTCCAAGAAAATATCGTAGCGCCCCCAGATCTTTCATCTCATATTCTTTTGCTAGGTTTGCCTTAAGACGAAATGCCTCCTCAGTATCATTGCGTGTCACAACTATGTCATCAACATATACAATAAAAATTGTGATCTTATTATTGCATTGTTTGATAAACTTAGTATAGTCTTCATGATTCTGTCGATACCCAAATCTTAGCATAGCCTTGAAAATTCTATCAAACCATACTCGAGGGGACTATTTTAACCCATATAGAGCTGTCTTCAATTTGCACACCTTCCCTTCTGTTTCATGAGATGAGAAACCTAGTGGTACATCCATATATACCTCTTCTTCTAAATCTCTATGGAAAAATGCATTCTTCACATCCAACTGCTGGAGAGACCAACCCTTATTAACAGCACAGGAAAAGAGTACCCGAATTGAGTGCATTTTGGCTATTGGAGCAAAAATCTCCTAATAGTCAATACCATAAGTTTGGATAAAACCCTTAGCAACTAGCCTTGCCTTGAATCTCTCAACTGATCCATCTGCCTTGTGCTTTACTGTGAATACCCATTTGCACCCAACTGCCTTCTTCTCTTATGGGAGAGAGACCAACTCCTAGGTACCATTATTTTTCAAGGCTGTCATCTCCTCAACCATAGCCTTCTTCCACTTAGTGGATCCGCAATGGCTTCCTTCCAACCCTGCGAAATCAGTATAGAGGGCAATGACGAGATAAAAGCATGATATGAGGCTGATAAAGAGTTATATGAGACGATGAGAAATTAGGTGTTGAATACATGTCTCAACGCCTTTTCGAAGGACAATAGGTAAGTTACAAGTATCAAGATCAACAACATAATACTCATTACCAGGTAGATCAGTGGGACAGTCTAAACCGGAGGACGGAGGTAGCAAATGGCAAGGTGGTAGTGGCACACAAGCCGTCTAATCTTTCGAACATCGAGAATAAGTATGCAAATCTAGTCTATTTAATCGTCCATCAACATCCTGATCTATTCCATCCTTACTAGACTTTTTTATCTCCCTCTCATTAGGAATAAGAGCTTGTGGGATAAGATTCGAAAAAACAAAACCTTGAGACTGTGTATCCGACGGTAACATCTCTTCGAATATAGATGTCTCCCGTGAAGAGATGCCTCCGGAGAGTGGAAAAATGACTCAGATTCCCAAAAGTTAACATCCATACAACAAATATTTTGCGAGTGGTCAAATTATAACATTTATAATCGTTTTGGGTAGCAGAGTAGCAAATAAAGACACATGATAGCCTTATAATCCAATTTGTCACCCGGGTGTCTAGGTGCATGAACAAAACAGGTGCAACAAAAAATCCGGGGTGGAAGAGAGGAGACATGTGGAGACTCGGGAAGAAACTCCAAAAGGGTTTTGAACTAAAGAACACTAGAGGAAAAGCGATTGATAAGATAAGCAATAGTAAGTACTGCCACACTCCAAAATGGCTTGGGAACATGTATAGTAATAAGAAAGGAATGGGCAACGTCAAGAAGATGACGATTTTTGCGTTCAGCAACTCAATTTTGTTTAGGAGTACGTACATAACTTGTTTGGAAAAGAATACCATGAGCCTCTAGATAGGCACAAAAACCACCATCAAGATACTCAGTCCCATTATCAGGCCGGAAAATCTTGATGTTGGCATCAAACAAGGTCCGTACCATGCAATGAAAATTTTGAAAACAGGAAAAAACCTCACTTTTAGTGCGATGTAAATATACCCAAGTAACACAGAATTTCAGTCAATAAATGTCACAAACCACCGATAACCAGAAATAGAAGTAATAGGTGAGGAACTCCATACATCAGAATGAATAATCGTGAAAGGAGAATCACTACGTTTATTGACTGATGGGTAAATAGATCGCTTATCATTCTCCCTGTCTTCAGTCCCCGAAGAGTGAAAAAAAAGGTTACAGAACAGTTTAAAGAACTCGTAAGACGACTAACAGATAAAAGATTAGTATAAAAGCTGGGAACATGAAGGATATATGATAGAAAAAGCAAATAAGAGCAATGGAAAGAACCTTTGCCAGGTATAGAAGATAAAGAACCATCTGCTATTCTGACTTTATCTTTACCAGAACAAGTGGAGTAAGAAGAAAATAAAATAGAAAAGCCAGTCATATGATCAGGGGCACCTGAGTCAATAATCCAAGGAGATAAGAGGTGATAGCACTAAGTGCAATAGAAGATATACCTGAATGAGCAAAATTAGAGGAAGAAGTGGAGGCTGTAGAAGAAGAGATGTCAGCCCAAGCCATCAGGCGCCAGAGAGTAGTCAACTCGGCCTCAAAAAGAGGGCTCATCTCACCAGATGTCAGGGATCTCAAAAAGATGAGCTTGAGAGCGAATAGAGCCACTACGTCCACCCCCACGTCCACCTCCACGTCCTAGAATAGGACAACCACATAACTTTCAACGATGGTCAATAGTATGACGGAATTTACCACAATGTTCACAGCGCAGCTGATCTCGGGTTACTGAACCATTCTTCTCACTAGATTTGGTGTGACTAAGCTGGTCGGTGCGAGGAATAAACATGGCAATTAATAAAGAACACTCCTGACTGAAAAAAGGAACCATAACACGACGGCGACTCTCTTCCTGCTAAACATAAGTGTATACTTGTCGTAAGGTGGGGAACATATCGTGACCTAAAATCTGGACACAGATCAGATCATAGTCAACATGGAGGCCAGCAAGAAAGTCATATACTCGCTTCTTTTCTACCATATTCTAAAAAGCAATAGCATCAGTAGTATAAATAACCTGAAAGTCCTGATAATAATCAATCTCACTCCACAAGCTAGTCAACTCAGCATAATACTAAGCCAAGAACTGGTCTCTCTAATCTAACCCACGGAGTTTCTTCCTCAACTCGTATAACTGGACATCATTGCCAGTCTGAGAATAAGACTGCGCAGCAGCGGACCAAATCTTATGTGCAGTATCCATAAGTAAAAAAAACTGCAACTAATGGAGGCATGCATAGAGTGTAATAGTCAGGACATGACAAAGGCATTTTTTTCTATCCACCATGTGTGTAAAGGTCCCACAAACGTTGGCTATTTGGTTTCACTAGTGATATACCCATATACACCCCAAGCAGCGATGGCTAAACTACAAGCACAAGACCAGATCAAATAATTGCTACCATCCAACTTGGCAGGACTGATCTGAAGAGATGGACTATCAGTAAGAGTCCCTAAACGAGTCAATCCGGTGTCTTCATTACTATCAGAAGGCTTTCCCGTATCAGACATAACTTTGGAGAACCAAGAACAAGCAGGACGAAATAGACGAAAGCATTGAACTTTAAATAGAAACAAATCGAGTAGACCTGAACCACTAGAGTACCAAAAATATCCAAAATATCATACCAAATTGCAACAAGGCCAAAAAAGAACCAAAGAAACGACTGGAAACCCGAGCAGAGTCAAACATACCACATAGCAAATTTAGCTGTGACGTGTGGTAGTTCACAAACACCTAAGGAGCTTCAAACAATGCTGGTTAACCCTTAACTGAACCCAAAAAAGCCGAAAATCTGCTGAAACAATGCAAAGAAGTTGAAACCGAGCGAGAAAGACCCTAGTCAAACCTTGAAATCAATTCAAAATCGACAATGGGGTTGATTCGATCCTTGTAGAGCCTTCTAAAACCCTAGTCGGCACCCATGATGAGAGAGGGGACCATCGATCGAAGCAAAAATAGGCGCAATCGCAATTTGCGAAGTGCGTACCCTAATCGCGATGTGTCTGACTTAGAATCAACCAAAAAACATCAAAAAAGGTCGTTTTGATCCTTTTAGAGCCTTCTAAAACCGTAATCGGCACCAATGGAGTGAGAAGATGTGTTGATCAAGATTGAAACCGCCACAATCGCGATTTTTTAAGAAAACCCTAGTCGGCACAGAAAATCCCAAAAAATTCAAAAAAAATATCAAACATTCCAGAAAAAAAAAGGGGGGAAAATCATACCACTGATCTTAAAGACTAGTTGATCGGCTCTATGGATTTTTTTTTTTACAATGATGAATTCAGAACAGAAAAGAGAAAAAAAGAGGAAAGAAAGAAGAACAAAATTATTATATCTTCCATACAAAGGATCACGCTCTAATACAATGTTAGGTTTGATGCAAAATGGAGAAATAGAGGAGAGAGAGCAGAGAGAGACTTATTGTGATGGTGAAATGAGAGAGAACCTAGAATTCGGTTTTACTCCCTTACCACTGTTATTTATATAATAAGACCAAAAATACCAAAAGTACAATAATATCTTTATCTTAACACTTATAAGCACACCACCTATATTCTCCACTTTTTAAGTACAGTTTTGACCACCGCGCTTTTCTTGACTACATTTACTTTTGCATTCCAACTATTATTTAAATCTCCATCTTCTGTTCATTCTCCTTCCCTAGCCCATCATGCCCTTCTTCCTTTATCATAATAAATGAAACATTGTAAATTTTTAAACCCCTCATATCCCTGCTCCTCTAACTATTTATATTAAAACGAAACATTACTATAAGGACATAATTAACCCTTAACATGCCTCATCCTTAACTCTCCAAGTATGTTGATGTTGACTGGACGAGTGGTATTTCTGATCGCAAGTCCACTACTGGCTTCTGTATCTTTTTGGGTAATTCTTTTATTTCCTCGAAGAGTAAGAAGCAATCTATCATTGATTGTTCCATTGATGAGGTTGAATATTGCGCTATGGTGCATACTACTACTGTGATCATCTAACTGCGTTAGCTTTTCTCTAATTTGGGTGTCTCCTTCACTTCCCCAACCTCCCTCTATTGTGACAATAAAAGTTCCATCCAAGTTGCCTACAATTCCGTGTTTCATGCGCATATGAAGCACATTAAAATTGATTGTCATTTCGTTCGCCACCTTCTTCAGTTGAGAACTATTACGCTACCATTTATCTCAGCCTCCTTGCAGTTTGCTGATTCATTCACAAAGACTCACACAGCTGTCCATTTTCATTTTTTGTTGGGCAACTCTCGATACTCTCCGAGCTCGCTTCATAAGTAAGAGAGTGGATGTGAGAATATTTATGTTATTTCAGTATATAGCTAAAGTGTAGATTCGCCTTTATGATCTTATTAGGGTTTCCTAGGGTTTTGTTCTTTACAAATACCATGTAATCGGTTATTAGTTGTTAAGTTTTCTTATGTAATTGCAATAATAGATATCCTCTTCTTTTGTAACAGCAATAATATATCTGTTCTAAAACATTATCTGTAAGAAATATATCGTATGCCGTCTCTGAAACCTTTACAATAATTGCCACCAAAAATCACTGCTAAGTAATTATTGGCTGTAACTTGATCATAGATATATATATGAAATATATAAAGCTACAAATTAAACAGCACTGTAATTACTTTTATGGATGAAAACTATAAAATACTGCTTAAACGTGCAAAAATGCAACGAAAGAGGGTAACTACACGATCAAATTGTCTAAAGTATAAATATACTAAATTTCTAGCAATTGAGGATCATGTTCATTGACTACATCAGAACTAGCTCATGTAATAATGTGGTCAACGGTGAATAACGCCACCATGACAACGGATGGCTACGGAAATTATCAATGCTTGCAGCATGACATTGCATTGACTCTGTTTATTTCCAGACTCTTGTCCAATTGCTTTGCATCACATTGCAATATATGTATTCATGCCTTGGTATGACTTATGCCCCAAAGAAAACAAGTGATAGATTACTGAAACATGGGTGGAAAACTAAATAAGGGAATCTAGAGTGAAATTCTAAAGTAGTAGTCCTGATTCCTGAACTGAACATTTAGAGTAGAAATATGTAACAAATGGATCAGAAGACAGATTAGCCCTGAGGTACAAGCATTTTGTTACCCCAAGTTAAAACAGTGAAGAAAATTCAATAATGGAAACTAAATCCATCACATATAAAGCTAACAATAAAATACTAAAAAGAAAATGGAAAACCTAATGTTGAAAAAATATTTCATGCAACATTAGATTACTATCCAAGGAAGAATCTAATATGGTGGGAAAAAAGTCCTACAGAAAGACGAGGAAGGAAAGCAGTAAGGTTGCCAGACAGTTGTTCAAGGACTACAGCCGGAGGAAGTTTAGTTCCAATGTTCACCATTGCCATCTTTATAGGATCACCTGGTACAATATGTGTATCAATCAATAAAATAAGTGCATACCCTCACTTACATATACGGAACATCCGATCAACAGTTGCACTGACTATTTATAATTAACTAACAAATAAAAAGCAAAAAATGCAGCCGATAAACTATTTCTGAGCAAAAGGAAGCAGATACACAAAGGGTTGCACTTGCAAACAAATCATAAGAATATGAACAAATTAAATATATAAAAAAAACTAATGGCGACCTGTTTCAATAATGTATACATTGTTCATAGAAAGCGTAACATGAATTTTATCAAGAATAAAGAATATAGAACCAGTATACATAAAATGGGATGACATCCACTTTCATTTTGAAACAGAAAAGAAAATGGCATAGAGTACAATTCTTGTTCGTTAACTCAACTGTTGAAACTGACTTTATGTCAGTTCTTCAAAAGCTTTTTCCCCTATGTCTAATAAATACTATGTTAAACATTGTACAAATAGTTACATTCTGAAGGTTATTGTGACGAAAAATCAAAGTTGGGTGCCTATGATAATTATATATTATTGAAATCGACTTCTTTAAATCAACTCTTCAATTCTTCATTCAGAATATGAAAAATCAGTAGCAAATTACATGGTTTCAGATGGAGACATTAGAATGGCCCTTGGAATTGGTATTCAATCAATATCAAAATCCTAAGAACTATAGATCGTACCACTCTGATCGTTCTCTGAATATACGGAAATGAATAAGGGACTACAATGTTCTCTATCGAAGTCATTTTGTAGAAGTGTTAACTATAGTGTTTTCCTAAGAAGCACGAACACAAACAAGGGACAGTTGCCGCACGAAAAGGACACGCCAGCATGGCCTTTAAAAAACAACACAACATGACATGGACACATTAATAAATGAATATATTTTTATACACATGCATGAAAATAACTATGGATATTAATAAATAAATATATTACATATGTGTACATACAAAATAAGTCAATTTGAGTTTTACATTACATGTACACTCATAATCATATCAAAAGAGCAAGAAATCGGTTTCACATTCTACATGATTGCAGCTGAAATCCAAAATAACTAACTTTAGTGTTTGAGAGAAAGTAAGAAGAAGAGGGGAGGAAGAGAGAAATTAGGTTTTAGCCCTCTTTACCTGTCATCTATTTATATTAAAATACTCTGCGACACAAAGAATGTTAGCTTTATTATTATTATTATTATTATTATTATTATTATTATCCGGTGTAGTTGGGTACAGCATATCTTATTATGTTGTCTCATTATTCTATAAATAAACCGTTGCATGTCTTATTGGGGTTAACGCCTTCATTCAGCCAAATACTATTCGATTAACAAAGACAATAGTACCCATAATACGTGAAAAGAACTACTAATAAAAAAATACTATAATTGTGTGTGTGAGAAATTGTCAAGATTATCTTTGTTATTTTGTTACAATTAAGGGGTAGTTTAGTATTTATCACACAATTACGGTTTTTGGTCTTCCTTTATATATACCATGTATTTTATCATTAGTTGCAAGCCTTTGATTAATATGCAATAATAGTATTCTTTACTCTGTTTGCTATTATGGTATTAGAACACGATTCAAAATCCTAATCCATCACCGACCTCCCTTCCCTCCGACGTCGTTGCCGTCTTCTTCTTGAAACCTCGATCTTTTCTCCTTCGCAAGAACCAATCGATTCTCTCCCTTGCGGACTCCTTCGTCGCAGCAACAACCCTTTGATCTTCTCCTTCTCCCTTCAGCGCCGTCGACTTCACCTGTTGTTTGCGCCGCCGACCCTTAAAAACCTTAGATCTACACTTTCTTGAGTAACAAAAACCCTTTGATCTTCTCCTTCTCCCTTCGGCGCCGTCAACTTCACGTGTTGCTTGCGCCGCCGACCCTTGAAACCTCATATCAACTCTTCCTTGAGCTGCAAAAACCCTAACTGAAGTCACCTGCGACAAAAACCAGCACCGACAACTTCATCGGGCTCTTCTTTTTCCCCAACCGTCACCACCGACTTTAGAAACCCTAGATCTGCACACCCATCCTTGCCGCCGATGTTTGAAACTCTAGATCGGCAACCCTTTGGCCTTGAAAAACCTCAACTGAGGTTCTTTGACCACTGGCGGCTTCGCCGTACCTCTTCACTAACGCCGGCGACCTCTCTGGAATCTTTGAAGCTCTCTCTCTCTCTCTTTTCCACCTTGGTTCTCAAACCCTTGGATCTTCTTTGCAGGGATGATTCTTAGCCTATTGTTGTAAATCCGGTGATTCCATTATTTGCAAATCTGATTTCCTTAGTTTATTCCCTATGGTTGAAGATAAATTGCAAGCTATTAGCATCCGTCTCAATGGAACAAATTACTCTTATTTGTCTAGTGTCATGAAGAATTTCCTACTTGGAAAAGAGAGAGGGGGCTATGTCACCAGCTCAACCGTTCGACCTACAAATTCAAAGATTAAGGGGTATGATGCATCGATTGCAGTTTGGGAGGTGGATAATGCACAGATACTTACCTCGTTTCATAACTCTATGAAACCAAGGATTTGAATGAATTTCTCTAAGTATACCACTGCCAAGCGTGTGTGGGATTATCTTCAGAACAAGTATCTCACCTCTAACTTTGCTAAACAATATGAACTGGAGATGTCTATTCGAAGTGCCAAGCAGAAAGACAAATCCATCTAAGAATTTTATAATAAGATGACAACTTACTAAAATCAATTGGCTCTTATGGAACCTCCTAACCTTCAACTGATTAATAGTTATCTCCAGTATCGTGAAAAGAAGCGACTCGTACATTTTCTTATGGCACTCCGTGTTTGAGCCACTTCATGGTGCTATCCTTCATCGCGCTCCATTGCCTCCTGTCGATGGGGATGTTTGCAAACTAATTGCAAAGGATACAAGGTTTAAGGTTGCTCAAATGGCTATTCCTTCTCCGTCAGTCTTTGCCACTCCTTCGTCAATTGGTGCCACTTCTCGTCCTCCATTGCTACCCACTCCCTCTCCTCACTAGATTCAGGTCACAAGGAAACCTAAGTCCCAAGTTGCTATGGATGAATGTAGTTTTTGTCACCAGAAGGGCTATTAGAAGTCTACTTGTCCAAAGTTAGCACAGAAGGGCCACTCTTCCTCATCAACCACCTCTCGTACCTATGCATCGTCTTATTGCCCACCTGCTGCCCTTACCACACTTATATCTCACGGCACCATATCTAATCTCGTCTCAGTCTCGTTCCAGTTGCTGTTAGATCAGTTTGATCAGTTTCAGGTCATGCTTGCTTCTTTTAGGACTCAATCACATGCTTCCATGACTACCTCTCATTTAGGTTCGCATCATTCTTACTTCTCAAGTATATCACCATCAACTTGGATCTTTAACTCTAGCTCTTCCCATCATATTACTTCTGATTTTCATGTCTTAATAATTGTGTTTCTCCTTCTCCTATTATTGTTCACACTGCAAATGGTACACATATGCAAGTTGTCTCTATCCGTTCGGTTGTTCCATCTTTCTCGTTTTTTATTGTCTATTCCTAATATGGTTTATATACCACAATTGTCTGTTAGTCTCTTATCTAGTAGTCAGCTTTCTGATTCTGGTTTTGATGTTCTTTTTTCTTCCACTAGTTGTGTTGAACAGGAACGGATATCCAAGAAGCAGATTGGGATTTGGTGTAGAAATGGTGACCCATACCTTCTAGCGAGTCAACACCTTCCGCCGACTTCCTTTGTTGCTATGTCGTCCTTTTCTTTAGACCAGCATTCTTTCCTTTTTTCATTTGGCATTCCCGTTTAGGACATTTATCTAGTGAGCCTTTAAAAAATTTTGGTTCAGTCTAGTATATTAGGCAAAGTGTCAGTTAGTGATATTTCTAAGTGCAGTAAATGTAAACTTGCTAAAATATCAGTTGTTCCTTTTAATAAAAGCACGTATATTTCTACTTCTCCTTTTTCTATGGTTCTTAATAATGTGTGGGGCCCTTCACCCATTGCCACCAAGGTTGGCTCCGTGTATTATGTGTCCTTCATTGACGATTATAGTAGGTTTTGCTGGATCTATCTAATGTCTCACAAATATGATTTATTTCGTACTTATGGAAATTTTCACTATATGGTTCAAACCCGATTTTCTACTACTATAAAAATTCTTCATTTGGATTTGGGTGGGGAGTATTTTTTGACTGAATTTACTGATTTCCTTGCATCTTTTGATACCATTCATCAATCTTCCTTTTCGGTTACCCTAGCGAAGAATGGTAGGCCAAAAAGAAAACATTGACATATTCTCGATACAGCTGAGTCTCTCCTCTCTTCCTCTATCCTCGCCATTTTATGGGGTGAAGCCGTTTTTACTGTTAATATATATTAAGTATTAATAACATCCTGTGGGGATGCCCACAGTATTTACTGTAGTCTCTCATTACTTAATAAATGTGTATATGCCTCACAATGAGAATGCACTCTTTCCGTATTCTTTCTTTCATATTCTAACATGGTATTAGTGTAACGACCGGTAGCTAAATAAAAGGCAAAATAAATAATAATTAAATTCTTAAAACCTTGTAATTAAATTTAGAACCGAAAATCAAAACCTTATACCGGTAATTGAAATTCAAAATAAAACTATATTACGTAATTCGGGAAATTTTTTCGACAATTTCGACCACACGATAATTCATAAAATAATATTAAAGGTTTATCTATAATTTTTGGAAATTTTCCGAAACCAGAAATTTACATCTATTTAAAATACCATTAATCGAAAATTAAAATAGAAATATATTATATTCTTAGAAAATTTTCATGAAAATTCTAACTACACGATAAATCATAAAAATACATTAAAAGTTTATACCAAATTTTTAGAATTTTTTCGATAACAAAATGTATATATATATATATATTAAAAATTTTCATAGAACCTAATTTTGCATGCTTTTAAGTTGCCACCTGTTCACGCCAATCTGCCACCATCCATGCAAATTGACACATAACCTAAGGAATTGCCTATAAATACTCTCCTGATCCCCATTCTCTAAAAACACAAATCAAATTCCTGAGAAACAAACAACCCAGTGAAACATGAAAGAGAGACAATAATAAAAAGGAGCTGAGGAATTAGCTTTCAACAGAAGAAAGCTCTGCAACACGCAATTTCCGAAACAAAGAGGAAGGCACGACAGCGCCCCCACTGCGCAACCAACCACCATTGGGCACTGGCCCCTTGGCCCACCGGCGACGCAGCGACCACCGCCGGCGCCACCCCTCCGGCGACGTAAACCCGGCCACCGCCACCCCC
>JAOTRH010462853.1:0-28227 GCA_034768845.1 Heliamphora exappendiculata
GACTTAAGCATAGCCACCGGCGAATAGGTTTCCTCATAATCGAACCCTTCTTTCTGAGTAAACCCCTTTGCAACAAGTCTAGCTTTGAAGGTTTCTACCTCCCCGTCCACTCCTCTCTTTTTCTTGAAGAACAATTTGCACCCAATGGGTTTTATCCCATCTAATGGATCTATAAGCTCTCAGACCTGATTAGAGTACATGGACTCCAAGTGTACTAACACATCGAGCTCGAACATCGAATTCCCAAAACCTGAATTCGATCCGTTCGACCTAGCCCAGACCAGCTACTATAACGATGTACTACAATCGTACCAATAGAATGTCTGGGTCCATTACGATTGTGAGACTACCTGTATAATCTGTCAGAATTTTTGACCCGATCTTCCGTGCAGCATGCACCAAGTCAAATACTGAATAGAATATACGAACTATGCATTCATGCATCACAAATGTAAATATGATACCATAAATGTAAAACCATCTCAAATGTTTCTCATTAATATGCTAGGGATCCAAAATAAAATATATAAAAAGCATGACTTTTCAGTATACATTCTCAACACTCCATACCTGAAATATTTTGGTAAACATACGTGAGCCAAAACTCGTAGGATATAGATTAACTCAGATGGAATGCATGATTTGTGCGGTGTAATGGGTGCAACCGAAGTAAAATGCAAATTTTCACCAATTTATTATTTCTTTACATGCACACACACACACACACACACACACACACACACACACACACACACGCACGCCGATTTGTTCCCATTTGACCTTCCATATTATCCATATCGTCATTCTATTATCCGATTTTTCACAAAAAAATCGCCTCTCGTTTTAATTATCTGGTTTATCACAAAAATCGTATCACAATTAATGAACCAATATCGGGTGCAGCTTATAGAAATCCCTCCCTATTATCCTAATAGGCTACGCGAAGTCATTGCGTAATAGAAAGCTCAATAACTTACCACAATACACCAGCACATTTCGGGGGCTAACCCATGGGCATGTGGTCCCCATCTTGCGCAAGTTTTTAGTCTTTCACCGCGGACCCGCCAGGCCAACTTAATCCACATTAATCCATACGGTTCATTATTTGTTCATTTTTCACAAAAATTCGAGAGTCCAACCCACAACTAGTTCCTCTCCCCAAATATTTTCTCATAGTACTTCTTTTCAATATTTACATTTCAACTTCCCATTTCATTTCCAATCAACTCTTATTTTAACATTCCATCCTTTCTTTCAATTCAAATGCCATCATAAATTTCAACACATAATTGCTCATTATCACATTCCATTTATCAACTTCATGAAATGCCAACGCGTAATTAACTCACACATGACCATGTCATTTGAAACAAACGGAATGCACCCATCATATGCATATACATGTATATACAAGTTAAAATCCATGTTTCCTTTCTAAAGCTTCAAAATCTTAATGATAACCATATCACGACATAGCCCATAATTACCCGTAATCATACTCGTTCTTAAAACCTTAGTAATATGTCGAAAACTCATCTTTATCGCAAACACAACCAAACGACACGATACTTACATCCCAACCCAAGTGTAGTAGAGTAGGTATATTCATAGCCCAAGGGTAAAAATCGGGTAAAAATGATTAAGAAAATTTGGCATACCCTCACTATTTTAATCATAACTTTTTCTATAAAAATAATTTTCTTGTGAGGGTAGTCTTGTTAGAAAGAAGACTTCCGATGCTTCAATTTGAGTACAAAAATGACCCTATTCGGAGTCCGGATGAGGGAGATATGATAAAATAAAGTTGGCCCTGCGCAATTAGTCCACTCGAGCAATGTTGGGCGCTCGAGCACCCAACTCTTTGTCAGTTGAGCGCTCGACCGGACAGGGCTCCATTCGAACGCGCTATCGCCCGAGAAAACCCTAGATTTGCCCCTATTTTGAGTATCTAGCTTCAAAACCCGTAACCCTTCATTAAGCATGTCTCAAATCTTGATTTCCACCCCCAAAGACATTAAGTTTAAGTCTCACAAACCCTGTTTATGCAATAATTTTACAAAATCACGGATTATCATTTCTCAAAACTCAAATCTTTGTGAGAACCCAACAGAATCCACACATTACTCTATCATCCCTTCAAATCATGCATAAAATCTATTATATTTTACTCATATAAGAAATTATCAACTCAAATAATCACAAACATACGAGAGAATCTAGATCCTACCTTGGATTTTCTCAAAAGCTTGAAATTCTTTCCAATCTCTCCATCTAGGGTTTAGATTGAGAAAGCTCTTGACTTCTTGGTGCTCCACCTCCCATCTCCTAGCTCCATAGCTTGATTTCTACCATCGGTTGTTCCCAATCTAGCTCCAAAGCTTCAACTTGAGGGGTGGAGGGATAGGGTTTCATGGGGGATCTTGGGCTTCTCTCTCTAGAAAGGGAAGAAGAAGAGAAGAGGGAAAGGGAGATGAGAGAGGGTATCACGTGGGTCTGGGGTATGTTCACATATATATAAAACCCCCAAATTTTCTCCAGCCTTCGAGATTATTCCAAACAAAATTTCCCAATAGCCCGCTCGAGCGGACCCCCACCGCTCGAGCGGTGATCCCTGAACAGAAATTCAGAGAATTTTCTTAAAATTCAACTCAAATCTCCGACTTTGCTCGCATTTAAATATTTTGAATTATTCATTAACATAGCCGTATCAACATCGTTCTTCACCATGTATCTCAATTTCACCCTCATATATTATTAATTCAACCGTTAACAAGCAAAAATTTTATAGCACCCGTGCCCAAATTTAATTCGATCTCTTCTCTTACCAAAAATATGAAAGAATAAAATAATAGGTATCGGGTCCTTACATCTTTCCCCCCTTTTGGGAATTTCGTCCCCAAAATTTATCTCAGATCACACCCAAACTGTCCTTTAATCCTAATATCTGTTCTCATAGTTTCAATATGACTCAAGGCTGTACCAAAAACAGTTGCGTCTACAGCAACGATCCTCTGAAAGAGTACAAAAAATTTTCAATATGAGAGATCATTTCACCATGTCGTAATACAGATGCTAACATGCTTTGGTTCCTAAAAGTATCACACTACCATTAGGCTCGACTTTCGAACACCAATATTTCACAAATATTAGAATCATCCATCAATCATCGTTCATCCTGATGTCAATTCTTAACAAAAACCAACCTTTAAACACTTTAAATCAAAATGAGTCGAGTCACTACACGACAAAATTTAACATCAAGGCTAAAGTCAACTATTTCTGCACTAGCCACCGACGATCCCTCCGTGACCATCATCTTACTCACATACACCTTCTTGAAGAATAAATATTCTCAACCACAGCATTATGCGTCACAAGTATTACCTCTGCTAAGATTCTCCCAACTTCCTCGAATCACAGTCTAATTCACAGCTGTATTCTAATGTACACCGAGAACTACTCCTCCAACTTAAACACATGTTTCCAAAACTCAAACATTATTCATATGGGTTACACACATTACCCCAATAATTACCCACGCCCTTACGGCCAATTAACAATCACAAACCATATTACTACTTGCACTACATCACTCTAGCCCTTCAACCATCGAAACAAAACCAACACTGCCACCTGAACTTCATGAGCCACTAGGATTAAGCACATCACATGGATCAAACACCTGACAAGCACACACTCACCAATACAAACTGAATCGCATCTTTCTTCATGACGCCACACACATACCCATCAGTCTTTCAAATCTACCATGCCTCAGATTAAACAATTTGTAATCTCCTACACTTGCATTGCCCCGCTCATCATTACTATCATGTACATTTGCATCTTTCTTTCGAACAGTCGAACCTCTCTTCACAGTTTAAGAATTCCTAGTAATCCAAAGTCCCACATTGAACACAAATTCAGACCCTTAAGGTATCAAAAACACACCACGTGGATATCCCAACCGCAAGGTCCCAATAAATTTCCCACTTTGTTGGGAGCGAGAGGCACAACTGTACCCATATAATCCAAAACAAGCTGCATACAACGGTTAACGATATATAGTGGATCATTATAGATAGAACTCTATGTCTTAACACTAATTTCCTTGTCCACAAAACAAACACTCCTGGTTTACCAACTCAATCTCAAAGAGAACGCAACTCTACGCACTTCTATTCACCCAATAAAGCAAACAAACTCCATTCAGAAAGCCCATGGGAACTTAGTCTGTTGATCACCTAATTCGACAGTACCCATGTCTTAGGTACATACTCAAGGATCACAACACGAACACCAATTTACTGAGACTTCCATTTTTCCAAAACAACTAAAAATTATGACCCAACCTCAACGTACTCCCAATACCCAACAACACTTAGTCTTCAAAAATTCATGTAAATCTCATCTTGAGGTCGCCTAGCCTATAGCCACACAACTACCGTTAACCCGATGATGATACCCAGGTCACCCATTGCAATTAAGCTCTTAACACTCAGATGTCATTCACACACAGAGGAACATTGTCAATCCTCATACCTTGCACCATACCTCCCGTAAAACTACAAATTCATCATCCTTCATACTCTAAGACACAATACTAATATTTTCATCACGCTAAAACCTCACTTCATAAGGTTACACTTTACTAACCTTTCACTAGACAAATCACAGCCACATCACGGCTTTTAACCCATTATCCCAGCAACTTATAGGGAAGGCTAACATCACCCAAACAAAGGAAATTTACTCATGAGTTCCTTTATTCAAAGTTACTAATAACTTCCACTATCATGCAAACGCTTCCAGCACTTCCATTTCCTAGGCACACATCTATTATTGACATCTTAATGCATAACTTCTCACATATTGCCTTAGGCCAGCCAAACCACACGGTATACTATTGAAACTTATCATTACACACTTCGTTCCCATGTGGTAGCAAATAGCATACCCACCTCTGAATCTATGGTCGAATATAAACAATCTCCAGGCATATCATGCTCAAAATACCCCATCTTAGAACTAGGCCAACCACACCATCGAACCGTTCTACGTTCTTTTTAAACCTCATACCTCTGACACGTTTCCAAACGGTCTCCTAATTATGAGGGTAACAACTAAACCATGGTTCAGCATTCTTATAGGAATCACACAGAACTAATATTCGAGAATCTCATCACGCAAATAACTTCCTTAAGGATCTCACTCAATGAGAACTAAAGCTATGGATACGTCGTACAAATCAAACTACATCTCCAAAAATGCCGCCCAAATGCTCGGCTCACTGCGTAAAGCAAACGAAACATTGAAGAAATCGTAAGCGAACAAACCCACATTCTTATTACCCCAACATTTTACCTCTACCAACAACGAACAATCACATCAGTTAACCAATTATGAAACATCTTTCTTCTTAGAAAAACCACGAACTAATGCTAGGTTCTTAACATCACTACCTCATAGGGTAATCATTATATACTCCGCTCAAGAGAAGGCTAACCACAAGCCTTTGTAAAGACATCTTCCATCATCGTACAAACGTTATCAACCATCATTCACAATGTGTATATCATTCGCCGCACTAGGTCTTGACACTTAGATCTCTACTCAAACACACTAACTATCGTTTACCCCTTCTCATCCCAACGATACATCACACACGTCCACCGGACCCTCAATGATTAATCACCAAAGACAACATCACATATACTCGCATAACTGTATGACATCTCTTCATAGGGTAGCGTCATGTCACTCAATTCTCAACAGGGTGGTAATAAACAAATGGGTAGGTAAAACCACGCCACAGTCTCAAACTCACGACTTCGGTAAACTCACCAAAAACATAAACATCCAGCCAAAAACACCCGTCTCTTATCTCACCACATAAGTACCACCGGCACATCACTATCTGAACATGATAGTAACCATATGCAACATGAACAAAACAAACCTCACCTATCAACTATAGACCAAACGGCACCATCCTATCCCTCGCCCCTAAGGGTAAGATAACACCACATATATTCGCATCACTTAAGCACATCTACTTATGGGTCACGTCATACTAACAAGCAAACAAATGGGCAAAACTATGCTACAGTTTTAAGCTCAAAACTCGGGTACATCCATCGAAAATTGTAAAACATTTAACTAGAAACACTTATCTCTTTTATCACCATACTCGGAACACCAACACACAGTTGCCCAATCATGAAAGAAACTACACATCACACGAACAAATGATCCTCGCTCACCAACTTTAAACCCGAGACACCACCCTATCGCCTGCCCCGTAAGGGTAACACAACCCCACCGCACCCAAACTTTAAGCCAGATATAAACCACTGCCATCGTCCTCTTAACGGATCTCTTCCTATCAATACATCGTCTTAAAATGACCAAGCCGACAACACCAACATCTATCATCTTTCTCATAAGCCTCATACACTCACATTCACATTCTTACCATACACCATACATTCCACATAATCTCCTATTCTTTTAAATGACGACACAAGTCACAAAACTCCTTTCCATGAAACTTCCCAAACGATCTCGAATCTTCATTCACCGCATCACAACTACCATCGATATACATCTCCAACTTTTATTAAGAATCACAATGTAGCACCACGCCACAAAGAAAACACAAGAGTCATCCATCTGACCTTTAACATCACAAGATACTACTGTGATTACCAACAACACCCCTAAGGGTAAGGGACACTCCCAACCACATGCCTAAGCACAGACTTTCTAACACACTTTAGGCTAGAGATTATTACGTTCTCATCCGCTATGTTCCCATCTACTATGCTCCCGTTCATACCCAATCTCGGGGTACACGACTCATGACACAGCACTGCTCATGATATAGTACAGCTCATGACGTACATAATCCTCAACGAGCCTAAAACCACACCTCATATCCATCCATCACCAACAACCTCCAAGGAGTTTCAAATAATCTACCATACTCGTTCGTCAAACTACTGGTAGCTCAACACATAACGAACAACTAACTACGGTCACCCTCGACTCACATAAACACACCATACTCTGAACAGTTATTGCTCATCTCTCGAGCTTACACCCACCACAATCATTGATCATTGGGTCGTAATTCCACCACCGTCCAGATCACAACTCATCCTAGCCCTACGGGTATAATCCCTACAACAAGGATATCACGACACCCAACTAGGTCAAGCTCAATCTCACCTCCTAAATTCAAGCTACACACTACTTAGCACCTAGTCACATCACATTAACACATTTTCACATACCGAGGAAAAGCCCCAAAGTAGCACAACAATTCGAGTAACTAATTCAGATTTCTCATAGAAAGAACGTTGGCCAAATGCTTTCCTATTTTGAACCCCAAAATAGTTGATCGAACGCCATATGGCATGTCACATCACCCCAAGACTAAACCCTCCATGCTCATATAAACACATAACACGCGCAAGACAATTCAATCGCAAACCCATACAAACACACAACTCATGCCGTGTAGTGGTGCCTAACCTCGTCAAACAGGTTACATACTATGGTCATGGTTACTCACCACGGCTCTTAGGTATTCAAACCTAGAGCTCTAATACTATTTTGTCACACCCCGAACCCCCAGGAACCGTGAACTAATCCCAAACTGAGTCGTATAAGAAATTACCCATTTAGACATTTGTTTCATTAGTGAGTTGAACTCAAGATGTATTTGAAAGAAATAAAGGTTTTCAACAAATAACCATATCCTCATGCGTATAAAATTATAATCACATGCTTTGGGTTTCCAAGTGTCCATTACAACAACAATATTATTACAATAGTCCATTTCTGCTTATGTACAAACATGATATAGAACACGAAAGGGACACTAAAACTTTCTTCAAGTCTTTTCTCAAAATGCATTCCATGCCCTGGTATCGCCCCTGATCCTCTAGACCTAAAATGTTTTGGTAAATATACGTGAGCCGAAGCTCGTAGGATATAGATTAACTCAGATGTAATGCATGATTTGTAAGGTGTAATGGGTGTAACCGAAGTAAAATGCAAATTTTTACCAATTCATTATTTCTTTACACGCACACACCCACACACGCCAATTTGTTCCCATTTGTCCTTCCATATTATCCATATCGTCATTCCATTATTCGATTTTTCACAAAAAATTGCATCTCGCTTTCATTATCTGGTTTATCACAAAAATCGTATCACAATTAATTTATCACAGTTAATGAACCAATATTGGGTGCATCTTATAGAAACCCCTCCCTATTATCCTAATAGGCTACGTAAAGCCATTGGGTAATAGATACCTCTATAACTCACCACGATACAACACCACATTTCGGAGGCTAACCTGTAGGCATGTGGTCCACATCTTACGCAAGTTTTTGGTCTTTCACTACGGACGCGTTAGGTCAACTTAATCCACATTAAACCAAACGATTTATTATTTGTTCATTTTTCACAAAAATTTGAAAGTACAACCCACAACTGGTTCCTCTCCCTAAATATTTTCTCATAGCACCTCTTTTTAATTTTTACATTTCAACTTCCCATTTCATTTCCAATCAAGTCTTATTTTAACATTCCATCCTTTCTTTCAAATCAAATGCCATCATAAATTTCAACATATAATTTCTCATAATCACATTCCATTTATCAATTTCATGAAATACCAACGCGTAATTAACTCACACATGACGAAGTCATTTGAAACAAACGAAATGCACCCATCATATGCATATACATGTATATACAAGTTAAAATCTATGTTTCCTTTCTAAAGCTTCAAAACCTTAATGATAACCATATCACGACATAGCCCATAATTATCCGTAATCATACTCGTTCTTAAAGCCTTAGTAATATGTCGAAAACTCATCTTTATTGGAAACACAACCAAATAGCACGATACTTATATCCCAACCCAAGTGTAGTAGAGTAGGTATATTCATAGCCCAAGGGATAGGAAATGTCACGCCCCAAAACTCGGGGTCACATGAAAATCCACCAAAGATCCACTTTATATGAAAATATAGGTTTTCATACTTTAAAATTTGCCTGTTGAAACCAATGGAATACCCAACAAAATGAATCTCTCATATATAAAAAGACAACAGTTCAACATGCGTACAATATATCGCCTTGTGGCGTACAAAACCTGTATTCAGGAACAGGCATACCAAAAAGAAAAACTATAAGTCTTTCGCCACCGCGGGCACCACCAAACTACTCCTCATCCACAGCATTACCTGAATATGATTTTATAGAAAAATTTCCAACCAAGAGTCGAAGCCCAATAGAAACAAATAATAAGCTGTAAAGCAGGAATATGCAATCACATAGTGGGAGCGAACTCTACCACAGAACCAAGACAAGTTTTCCATCCAAAACCCTCAAGTTTTCCCATCATACTACACAAGTCTCCCAAAATAGTTTTATTTCATAAAATCATGTTTTCATCCTTAAAACCATGTGATGCAAATGCTGCAAGTAACCTACCACAGTTAAGGAAAAACAGTAATCAAAATATCATTCGTCGCGAAATGTACCATCGTGAAAAAGAAGAACAAGATCCTATGTACTGACTCCATCACAACGGGATAGAGGTAACAACTATAGACTAATGTCCAGTATCTTACCCCCAGATATCGTGGGATCGCCTACATACACATAGGTTCTATACGGAGCACCATAACGAACTGCTTAATTTACGGGTTACGACCCCGAGGGAGCTAAGCACCCATCCATCTCAATTTACGGGGAGTAACCCAAAGGACCTGAGTACCTACGTTGCGCACGTTTTTGGACTTACACTGAGGGCAACTCGTGCCAAATACACATCATCCCGGTACATCTAGATAATCTTCTAAAAATATTTCTCAAACCAGTACAATATACATGTACATAGATCCATCCATCACAAGGACATCAAAACAAAACATTTTAAAAATATTTTTCTTCATTTTTAAAAAAACATTTCAAAACCTGAAACTCAATCCCAAGGGTTAGCTCCAAACCTCCAAAACATAAAATGTTGAGATTTTTATCAAAATTACCATTTTCCAAACCACCTTGAAAACCATACATCCACAAGTCATATCATGTAAGAAACCAAGAAATGCATAAAACATGCATTTCACACAAACAAACAAGGTTTAAACATAAAATATGACATTAGGCCAAAATGGGTGAAATACATTAAGAAACTTTGACATGCTCTCACTATTTTGATCATAAATTTTTCTAAAAAAAAGAATTAAATTGTGAGAGAGGTGTCACTAGAAAGAAGACTTTTGGATATTCAATTTGAGGATAAGAACGATCCCATTCCGAGTCTGAATGAGGGAGATACATCGATTTTAAAAAAAGAACTTTTTTTTTTAAATCGCCCAGACCGATCAATCCGTCACACACTAATCTCATTTTCTTGGAAAACAGAACACATTTTTCAGCCCCAAAACATGTATAAGACCTAAATCAAAGCCTTTAAACACCAAATATGATACCCACATGCATACCCTAACCTAAGACAACCTCAAAACCTCGAAAGGAACTCTCAAAACACCCTTCCGTCTACCGAAAATGCCAAAATAAAACAATTTTAATCAAAACCAGATGTAGAACATAAATCATCTTTTCATGTGTTTTTAACCGGTAGAAATGCATAAGATTACACATAACACCCTTATACAATAGTAGAATCTGAGATCCTACCTCGTTGGGTCAAAAACCCAACGTCTCGATCTACGTGCAAATCGAGCTTCGTCAAAATTAAATTCCGTCAGGATGGATGCATAGACCACGAAGCCAATAGCAAGGATCCACTGTTAGATCATTGAAAATCGAGCTTCGAGACCCCGAGAAGTCAAAGAGAAGGTAGAGAAAATTTGGAGAAAACTCAGTTACTAAGTTTTGAAAATATCTTTTGAAAACATCTAACGCCAGATATTTAGAGGACTCCAAAATATCTTTTTTTTTTTAATTTTTTAAATTCGCACAGAAACTCTCTATAACCCCGGGAAACAACCCCGCATGCTCAGTTTAACCAAAATAGGCATCGAAACACATATATGCATATTAAAGCAAAAATGTTAAAGCGTAACTAAAAACACGAAAATGCACATAAATAAAAAAGAAGCAATACAGGGTCTCACAGGAAATTCGATGAAAAGGTTCAACGTTAATGAAAATATACTTTTTCAAAGCATTTGGCCAAAATCAGGTGAAAATGGTTAAGAAAAATTTGACATACCCTCTCTATATTAATAATAGCTTTTTCTACACAAATAACTTTCTTGTGAGAGTAGTCTTTTTGGAAAGAGGACTTCCGGGGCTTTCATTTGAGTACAAAAATGATAAAAAGAAGTTGGCTCTGCACAGTCAATCCGCTCGAGCGGACGTCGGGCGCTTGAGCGCCCAACTCTCTACCAGTTGAGCGGTCGAGCAGACAAGGCTCCACTCGAGCGTGCTGTCGCCCGAGAAAACCCCAAATTGGCCCCTGTTGGATTGAGAAAGCTCTTGACTTCTTGGTGCTCCACCTCCCATCTCCTAGCTCCATGGCTTGATTTCTACCCATGGTTGTTCCCATTCTAGCTCCAAAGCTTCAACTTGAGGGGTGGAGGGTTAGGGTTTCATGAGTGATCTTGGGCTTCTCTCTCTAGAATGGGAAGAAGAAGACAAGAGGGAAAAGGAGATGAGAGAGGGTATCACGTGGGTCTCGGGTATATAAGCTACTATATACAAAAAGCCAATTGGGGGTCCTAGCACCCAATTGGGGGTTCTAAGCTACTATATACAAAAAGCCAATTTTGGTCAATCGAACAGGGTACCTTCTGAATAGACTCGGATATATACCTCCCATACCTAGAGTGGTGGAGGACATAGTCAAACAGTATGCCCGAACTCTTTTACTGCGCCTATGAAAGTGTAGTAAGTAAGGCTTGCCCGTCTTCCCAACAATCTCCAAAATGGATGAACGTTCAGGGCATCAGGTCGATCAGGAAGGGGGTTTGAAGAACAATGCACATGCATGCGAAAATATAAATAAGAAATTCTTATTATGAACCAATGATGTAACTATACAATTTCAATTTCTAATTAAATGATACATAGAGTACAATTTCAATTTCTAATTAAAGGATACTGTGCAATTTCAATTTCTAATTAAATGATATATGAAATTTTTTTTCTTATAAATAACCTAAACTAGCATGATTTTAGATAAAAGAACAAGCAAAATGCTAAAAATTGCTAATATTAAATATGCTAAAAATAGATATATTATCAAAGAGTGTACAAAAGGCTAAAGAATAAAAAATTTAGAAAATGCTATTAAACTAATAAAAGAAAAGCTAACTATACACTTTTTATATTTTAAAAGAGAAAGAAGAAAATAAAAGGATAAGAAAAAAAAAAAAAAAAGAGAATTACACTTAAAGATGAAATCTAACTTAAAATACTTTTTATGATTTTTGGGTTTAATAAAATAAAATAAAAGTACCATGTAAGAAAAATAAATCTATAGAAAAAAAGTAGAGCTTTATAAGAAAAAGAGAAAAAATATTAAGTAGAATATTATAAGAAAATTAATGTTAATAATAAAAGAAAAGAAAGTAAACAAAATAAAATACTAGAAAAGAAAATTATATTACTATTGGAAAAAAAGGAAGATGGAAAATAAATGTTTAGAAAGGAATATTAAGGTAATATTAAAAAAAATAAAATAAAATAAAAAGAAAATAAATGTTAGAACATTAAACTAATACTAATGACATTAAATTAATATTACTAGAAATGAAAAGAAAAAAAATGGTACATTAAAAGGAAAAATCTACGTTATAAGAAGAAAAAGAAAATAAATGAAACATTACGAGAAAAATTAAACGATATTAAGAGAAAAAGAAAAAGAAAAAGAAAATAGAAAATAAAAGCTATTAAAAGAACATTTAAGCTAATGCTAATAGAAAAGAACATTAAACTAACTATTATAAGAAGATAAATGCTAAAAATAAAATGAGAAATAAAATACAAAAAGAAATACTAGCAAAAGAAATTGTAGTAATATTAAAAGAAAAAAAAACAAAGAAAATGAAGAGTAAATAACTAGAAAATTATTGAAAAACGTGAATATAGTATTAACAATTATATTCACATGAATGTTAGTGTGTTGATAACAACAATTAACAAAATTACAAGTTGTAATTGTCAAAATATATTAGCACTTATTAATGAATTAATAAAAAATAACAATGTACTTAATATGAAAGTGTAAACTAAGAAATTAATTAAGGTAACTAAATTATATGAGGAATGTAAATAATAAACAAGATTAACTAAGTAAATGAACGGAATATGCAAAATAAAATTGAACTTAACCTGATCACTCCAAAAGAGAGGGAATAGAGTTAGAAAGATCAGGGATCCAAACGGGATACCTGGATTGCTAAAGAATCCTCAAGTCGAGGAATGTGCTTCAATGGTTCAATCCACGGATGGTGATCCCAAGCTAGGGTTTCAATGTAGGCGTCGGAAGTTTAGATCTTGGTATTTCGGCAGAGCTTCGACGTCGGGGCTTGGAATTGCTCGGTGACTTGACATAGCTTCTCTCACTAAATCTCTCTCTAAAATTCAATCCTAAAAATGTACCAAGGGGTACGATATTTATAGAATTCTTCAACCAATGAGGTGTTGCTACGTTTTGGTACATGTCAGGCCATTTAGAGTTGGCGGTCGCCAGGTTGGAGGTGGCGGTCGCCATGTCTTAGAAAGGTTCCACAAGATTCCATTGGCGGTCACCACAATGTGAGATGGTAGTCGCCAAGTTGAAGGTGACGGTCGCCACTTTTGGCTAGGATTTTCAAGAGGTTCTATTGACGGTCGTCACAATGAACATGGTGGTCACCACTTTGGGGATGACTTACATAACAAGTTATCGATGATTGGGTTCAAATACCGAGCTTAGACCAGTTTCCGAGGATCGAACTGAAGTACCATTCCACATGTTTTTATCATTGGATTCACCTAAAATTGGGCGGGATCAAATTGGGGTGTTTATAGGGACCCGGGGCTCTATTTTCGATGATCAGATAGCGGATCCCTACTATTAGCACTGGGGGCTACGCATTCATCCAGATAGAATTTCTTTTCAACGAAGCTCAGTTTTGCACGTGGATCGAGATGTTGAGTTTTTAACTCACCAAGGTAGGATCCTAAACTCTCATGTCTTATAAGGGTGTTACGTGTAATTGTATGCATTTTCACCAGTTAAAAATGCATGAAAACCCCATTTTAAGTTTCAAAAGGTTAGGTTTTGGGTTTAAAATAGTTTTGGGTAAATTTCGATTGGATGGAATTGAATTTTGAGTGTTTATTTCTAGGTTTTAGTGGTAGTCTTGGGCTTGTGTATGTCCGAGAGTGTTTGAAGGGAGTTTAAAGGCTTCGTTTTGGGGTTTTGGTGACTGAAACCGTGGCAAGAAATCAGTTTCCATTGTGGGTCAGTCGACTGAACTGGGTTGCTTAGTCGACTGGATTGTTATCTTTGGGGGTTTAGTCAACTGAACCTGGGAAGTCAGTCGATTGATCTGTGTTTTGGGGAATTTTGCAAAATTCCAGTGTGTTTTCAGTCGACTGGATGTGGGGGTTTGTCGACTGAGTTGGTCATGTGTGGGTTTTTTGTGGTTTTGATGGTCGTGTGGTGACCTTTTAGTCGATCGAGTTATGAGGCTCAATCGATTGCTCTCATCTAGTGATTTTTCAGTTGATTGAATTATGGGGTCCTGTCGACTGAAGTCACGAAGAGGTGGTTGGTCATTCCATGCGAGGTGTTGGTTCACAATTGTGTACGTGGTGGTTAGTGCATCGTTGGGTGCAGGACGTGTTGGGTCCGACGTTCTTTTCAAAAAAGGGGGGTTCGGAAAAAAGATGGGGTTTTGTGAAAACATTTACGAAAATCGTGTTATAGGAGGTTTAGTGTTGGCCTTCGGGTTAGGTTTGATTTTCTGCATTGTTGGTTGTCCGAGTGAAAGGACGGTGTTAGGGTTGGTATACTAAAAACTATATTTTTAGTATTTAATTTTATTTTAATAAAATTAATTTTTCATTTTATGAGAATCTTTATGAGCAATGTATGTGTATCATATCTTTAATATTATGCATGGATGTCCGATATTCTGTATAGTATTTTATTTAATGTGTAGAATTCGGCTTGCATATAAAAGTTCAGATTTTAGGTTCTGGCAGAATATAAGTTTTATCTTCACAGTTTAGATGGAAATAGATATACCATCGGTACGACTGTAGCACAGAGTTTTAGTAGGCCTGTCTTGGTTACGAGGAACAAATAATAGCGTTATCTATTGTTCCGACTCTCTGTGTCAGTATAATTTGTGTGTATTAAATGGGACATTTGGGACATTTGGGACATTTGGGACAATTAATTTGGTACTGACTATATAAATTAATTCACACTCCAAGGTTATTACGAATAGTGCTTATCCTCTTAATCCTGAAATAATTATTGATTTGCATATATTGAATATTCGTTGTTTTGATTCATTAGAGGATGCGATGGGTCTATATTCCCAGTTAGTTGGATAGCGATATTATTTATATAGAAAATATTAATTATTAACAGAATTCACGTCCCGAAAGATCGGGATTAACAATATCCCGTTAAGGAAGCTTATAAATTTTGATCGGGCCAAACCTTACAGGTGGATTTAATTATTCGGCGGTCAAATAAGTTAAGCGAAAGGGTTTAAGAAATATCAAGATACCGATTAAATTAAATTGTCAGTAATTAAATTTAATTGGCAGATATCGAAAATCTTAACATGGGGAGAAATGGTAAGCATTTAACAACAGGAGCTTAATGTTATATGGTCTTGAGATTATGGGTCAGAGTGCAATTATAGTTCTTTAGTGGTGTGAACTGTAATTCAGTGTTTTATGAAAATTACAGAAGCTGCTGCTATGAAGTTTGCTTAATTGTAGATATAGCTGATACATGTATGTGTTCCATTGGAAGTCTTACTCATAATTACTCTCCAGTTCCCTGCTGTAGCCCTATATATATGCGGGTAAGCAAAACTAGTTTCATAACTTGTCTTTTAAGACTAAAGTTGTTCTGATTCTACCGGTACGAGTTCTCTGAGGGTTATAGCTCACACTTATTCGGGAATCGTACGAGGGAATACAGTAGAAGATCTGACAAGAGCTTCAACTCGGATTCAAATCGTAGTTGAAGATTTGATCAGTAAAAAGGTATATTTCTAAATTAACTTTAGATGCACAAATTTTATTCTGATCGTTCATCATCAAAAGTTTTTATCTGGAGTCCTTTTTAGCGTTTGCCAATCCAGTTAATTTTTTTAGTTAATCATTTGCAAAAACAAATATCTTAGCAGTTTTGCCTCCAACAGATGGCTCGTCTAGGCGAGTGGATGTCGGTTTGCATGGCATGTGTTGTCGTGACGGGTTATGTGGCGTCGTAATGTGAAACATAGTGTTTTACGTGGTTTGTGCTTTTAAAACTCTAATTTTTATTATGCATGTTGCAGGACGGATATGTGGTCTTACGGTACCTAAAACTCTGGTTTTAGTAACACGTGTGTGTAGGGTTATGTGGACAGATGAAAATGTGGTTCAATGTTCCGTGGATAGAAAATTGGTCCAATGTGTTTTAGACAGAAAAGTGGTCCGTGGACGAAAAAGTGGCTCGATGATCGTTAACTCTAGTTAACGAGAATGGAAAAGGGGTTCGATATACTTTAACTTTAGTTAACAATGCATGTGTGTGTGCGTTGAAATCGGAGGGACGAAGAAGTGGTCCTAACGATGCATTTATGTGCGGGTATCTGAAGGACGGGAAGGTGGTCCTGAAGAGGCATGTGTTGTGTGTGTTGCACGTGGTGCGTTGGGCGGGATGCATGTGTTACGTCATGTGAGTGGTGTGTGTCGTGTGAGTCACATATGTTGCATAGGTTAACTCTAGTTAGCTGGGTAACAGATGGGGCTATGGTCCTTCGATGAAAGTTCGAGAAATCCTTGTGTTGGGTGTCTGTCACCATGAACTGTAAGACTGATGTTGAGGCTAGTTAGAGTCGATATTGATATGCATACCTATGTTGCATATATATACCTATTATCTTTAAGGCTCGTATGAGTCGATGTATGTATATGTGTTGCATGTGGGCTTGTGAGAGTCAAGGCTCCTTTACATGGGAAGCTTTATAGCATATTTGTATGTATGTATACAAAACCATTTTTTTTAAAACTGTTATTCCTGGCTCTTGTGAGTCTTGATATAAAAAAAAACTATTTCCAAAGTTGTTTTGAGGCTCGGGCGAGTCGTTACATACATATTACATATGTTAGCTTGTTTAGCTTATATTGCGCGTTTGTCTAGTTTCTGCTGAGCTTTGGCTCACAATGTGGGATTAAAAATATTTTTTCAGATTTCGATCATGCAGGTTGATTCGGAGGTGCCAGAGGGGCAGAATATTTGTAATCTTCCTCTTGTTTCTTTTGAACTATGTATGTTTACATGTTAACGGTGTTGGAATCGCATGTTGTAATCTTGAGGGTGATATATATATTTAAATGCATGTATGCTTTATTTTGAGAGTACAACATCGAGTTGGGTGTTATCTATGGTTGATTTTTAGGTGTTTCACGTGACCCGGAGTTGAGGGCATGACAAAACGAGTAGAAGACAAATGCAAAGAGCATACCGGCGCTAAAGCTGAAAGTAGAAGTCTCCAAGAGATCCCTGAGACCCAAAGCGGCCTATGATCCATGCCACATCGAGGAACCCATCATGGGTAATAAGAGAAGCCTCACGTTTGGAATAACCACATAGCTGCATCAACCCTTCCCTAGGACCCAAGAAAGGGGTTGGAACAATGACCTCTTCTCGATCCAAAATCTCCAAAATGGCCGAAAAGTCCTTCACTGTTGCACATTGCTCCTAGACACCAAAACGAAATACATGTACCTTGGGGTCCCACTATTGGGCTATTTCTCGCAGAAGATGCCAATTGACCCTCAGGGCTCGCGAAGAGAATAGCGCATCTAGACTAAAGTTGTGGATGTTTTTATTCTCTTCCAAAGAAAAAACACTCATCAATTTATTTGTTCACGGCTACCATGTTTTCTCCTCAAATCTTACGGTCATGATGAACAGACGTCCAAGTTGCAAACTTTTCTACATGAAAGTTCAGGCCGCCATAGCCAAAACCCATGGCCGCGAGTTCAAAACTCACAACTGCAACCTTTTTTGTGCAGAAATTTTGACAGCCTCTCCTCATCTTACCAACATGCTCAAATCGTCGTCGACAACTTATAAACAACTTGCAACAAGGAAAAGAAATTTTATAGCAAGGCCACACCTCATGAATCATACATCATGCATAGTAGGAGTCTAAGCATTTCAAAAATGATTTTGAGAGTATAATAATCATAAGGCAACCATGATAATCAAAGGTGTGAACCAAAGGGCACGAAGGCCCAACCCATCAGAAGTAAAGTAATGTACGTATTTCTATTGCAACACGCAGTCTAAAAGAAGAACCAAAGGCACGTAGGCCCCATCCATAATATCGGTGCAGTGTGTCAATGTATGTTAGAGCAGTGAATCAACGAGAATCAAAATTTGTGCATCTGTGCAGTGAGTTGGAGAAATGTATCAGTGTGGTGGAACAATGTAGAATGTATCAAATCGGCACGCAAGCCCAAACAAGAATAGGCACGCAGGTCTCCATGTATAGTAAAAGAGAGAGAAAAGAGATCATTAGCATTTTGCTGGCTCAGAAGGGTCACTCCTGTCAGGTCCTCTTCCTCCGAACAATGTAGCCACCCTGAGATGACTCCCCAGATGATGACTTGATCTCCTCCTCCGAACCAGTGGCAGTCTGCGCAGTACTGGAAACCTTGGTCATAGATAAGGAAGTAGCAATAGTAGAATTAGATGAAAGCATAGCAGGAACAACTGGAGCGGTAGGTGACGCATAGCCTCCACGAGTCCTTGGCCCTTGCCTCTACCACGCTGAAAGAAAAAGGGATCACATTAGACAATGGCAGATATGTATAAAGAAATGGTGCAAAAATGTAAATGTAAGTAAAAGCAAGTACCATAGCAGGGCCACCCCGACGAGCAAGAGGCACAGTGCCCTAGGCTCGAAAAGCAGCATCCCAGCGATGAACCAATACTCTCAACCCAGAGATCAGGCGAAGACACTGGTCGCACCACTCCTGGGGCATCTGTCAAGAGAAGAACTAAACCAATGCAATTAGATATCAGGATAAGTGCTTACATGAGAATCAGTGCAATCAGATATAAGGCGTAGTACGAAAAGCAGAGGGAAGAATGTCATACCTGCTCTATAGCGGGGGGAAGAAGAATCTCCTAGGCTACTCGCTCGGGGATCCAGATTTGGTGAAGATTTTTGTCTACAAAAGTGTCTACTGTCCATGGTAGCTCAGGCTAATTAGGACCCAAGGCAATGGGAGGAGATCCCCGCTTTAGCAACATAGGTGCCCATAGCAGGCATGAGCCTCTCTCGGGCAAAGACCGTATAGTCACGATCCTTACCCTCGATCAGCGTAGCAGCATCAATGCCTGCCATAGCGTGAATAATGTCAATCGTGCGAAGGGTATCAGTCTTACGCATCCTGGCCCGAGGCGTCCTGCAGGATATGAAAGTGATCATACCCCAAAAACTACCAAACCCTGCGCTCATCGAGGTACCACTCTTTATAGAATGGACCGTCAAGCAAAACACGAGTTCAGGTAGGCTCTTGGCTCTATAGTAAGTCGACACCGATCTGCTCTTCCATGCTGACCCAGATATCCCAATGGACCTGAAAAGCAAGGAAACCTGTTAGCAAGCAATATGTGTAAAAAATGAGAAATGGAAAATAACGAAAGCATGAATGGCATACCCGGTCAAGAGTAAGAGTATCTAGGAAGTGGCAGTTGTCATCAATGTCATTCCCACCGGGCTTTGTACCCCAATATCGTCTGGCCCTTCGGAGTGTCCAGGAGATCACGAGAGGGTCGTCATACGAGTTCACTGGCTGGCGCATGCCTAAGAACTCGTAACCTAAAGATGCAGAAAATCAAGAGAAGCATCAGTACAGTGGAAGCAAATATGCAGGTATGGAAATGGAAAATAAAAAGTGGATAAGAGAAAGCAAGAAAACCTCCCAGATACGCCAGTACCCGCCTACGCTCAGATTAGAGGTCCTGGTGGCGGCACTCATGTACCCGTAAAGGGTAACCAAGGCGGCTTCCCTTAGTCATAGATGCCGATATGGTCCACCACCACCATAGCAGTGAGGTAGTGGAGGTGCACCATGTTCTTTGTGTCCGTGAATAAAGCTATCCTGAACATACATAGAAGGAATGCACGCGTCACCCACCCAAAGTGGTGGACCTCTGTGCATAAGAGAGTTATTTGAGCTACATCATTTGTTAAGTGTGACTAGTGAGTTAAATTTATAATTCACGTGAAAAGAACTTGGGAGGATCGTGACAATCATAGTAAACTTATGGGTGTCTTAATGTGTTTCCTTGTCGAATTTGGTTTTTTTTATTAGGGAAGATTAAATGTTGAATATGGAAATGTGAAATACCATTGTGAGCCTTGTGATTTGGTAAAATTTGAGTTTGTAATGGAATTCATAACAAAAGAAGATGATTTGAAGATTAATGGAGAATAAATCCTTGTTAGGTGAATATGAATCTTGTTTGGATAACATGTAGTTAATTATTTGGAAGACATCATATTGGGTTATGTTGAACTCGTATAATTGAAATTCTACACAAAGAAGGATGAAACCAAAAACTAAATTGCGTAAATTGTAAAGTAGTTGTGAATTCATGAGAATTGGATTCGTGTTGAATAAAGCACTTATGAAAATTTGTTTGGGACTTGTGATTTAATCAATCTTGAGTACTGCTGAATCGATATTCAAATGGTAATGATGTAAAGAATGATTTGAGACTTATAATTTTTAACTGAGCAAAGTAGGTTGAGTATAATGGAAAAGTTATGGTTATGAAATTGATCTGGGAGATGGACTATCGGGTGATTAATGAATATTGTCACGATTAATCGAAATGATGATCCGAGAATGATTGATGTGATTAAGTTTGGCTTGACTAGTTTCGCAGTAAAAGACCAAAAACTTGTGCAAGCTGGGTACAATTGCCATCGAGTTAGCCCCCGTACAACAAATGTGATTGTGTCATGGTGAGTTATAGAACTATCTATTACCCAACGGCTTCACGTAGCCTACTGGGGGAATAGGGAGGGGTTTCTATAAGCTGCACCCGACATCGGTTCAGTGTTTTGATTAATAAAATGGAATAAAAATGTAGATAATGAACTAATGATTGGAAAAACAAAAGAATTTTAATGGTACTATGATATATGGGAATGAACAAGTATTCGAAAACTAGTTAAAGAGAAATTGAAAGCGAAAGCAAAAACTATAGAAAAATAAATAGTCATGTGCCTAGTAAGAAGGAGAGGTGGAAATGAAATAAAGAAGAGTTAAGATGAAATGAAACTAATGAGATTCAAATGAAGAAACCAAATGGATGAATGTTTAAAGTGCGCGTAAATGGGTATTACTTGATTATGGAAACGACGATATTTGTGTTACACGATTACATTCCACCTCACCCCTCACATATCATGCATCATATCTTTATTAGTCTTTATCCTATGAGTTTCGGCTCACATATGTTGAATAAATGTTTTACAAGTTCAGATGATCATGGGATGATCATGAAAGAAGAGTAAATAAAAGTTGGGATCTTTAAGAATGTTTTGGATGAAAGGAATAAATTTTTACTTTGGATGTAAAGATGTAAATGATGTATATATGTTTAAATTCCATCTATTTGTTTCAAAGTATTGTATTAGGAAACTTTACAAAAATTATGAGAATTGTTTGGATGAATGTAATTATTATACGAATGCAATAGTAATACAATGAAGAATGTTAGTCATTATGTAGCTTAAATTGTGATTGGGTATTGAGATCCAGGCAGTGCCTGAGAATTTTGTATACTGCTCAAGTTTGACGGGTCTTCAAATAAAATTTGAGTTAGTCCGAAAAATATAGAAAACTTCGTCGAAATTTTTCAAAATTATACTTAGAATATTTTTCAAGTTTTGGAAATGAACTTCTTTTAAAAGAAATAAAATCCAATTGTTCTTCTTTAAAGAAGGTTTTAACCATAAAATTTGGTTTTATAAAAAGGAGTCCCCTCGGTTATTCTATAAAGTTGGGTTATTAAGTGGGGTTCACGTGCCTCGAGTCGAGGACGTGACATAGTCTCGCGCAGCTCCTTGCACAGCCTAGCAAGTTGCTGGTCACACCTATCCAATTCGGCTTGGTATTGCTCCACCACCTACTGTAAAGAATAACGGGGAGAGTGATACTTCTCCGGCGGTGTAGCTTTATAAGAGCTCCCATTTGAGGTCTTATCCCTCCGGTTTATTGTCGACGCACCAACATGGACTTCAGAGTGAACTCGGTGCCTCCCACCTTGGTGGCACTACGCGCGATGGCTCGCCCATGAAGCTTTAACATGTGGCTTACTACGTTCTCTTCGTTAGTTACTGTAGTTGTGTCCCACCGTTTGTGACCATGAAGGCGTTCTTTCGTAGCATCCCACAAACGACGCCAAATGTGAGACCCAGACCCATCTCTTTTTGAGACTTATATATGTTTGACGTGTTTCTGCATAAATATTTCTACAATGTATGATTTATGCGTTTTGATGCATGTTTGTGTTGAAATAAGCATGCGGGATTGGTTCCCGGGGTTGTAGGGAGTTTTTATATGAATTTTTAAAAAAAAGATATTTTCGAAAAAGATATTTTCTTGGCCTATAAATATCTAGCCTTTGGATATTTGTGGAGTTTTTTTTGGGAAAACTTGGAGACTAAGTTTCGTTTTCTCAAACCAAACCCTCTACCTTCTCTCTAACTTCTCGGCGGCCTGGAGCTTGATTTTTGACAAATCAACTGCCGATCCTTGTTATTGGCATGGTGGTCTACGCTTTCATCTGGACAGAGTTTTATTCTGGTGAAGTTTAGTTTTATACGTGGATCGAGACATCGAGTTTTTAACTCATCGAGGTAGGATCCTAGACTGTATAACTGTTAGAGGGCGCTACGTAAAATCATATGCGTTTTTACCGTTTAAAAATACATGAAAAGTTAGTTTATGTTTCAAAAAGATGGATTTTGGTTCAAAATTGCTTTTGGGTTGATTAAGGTTGGAGGAAAAGGGTTTTGAGGCTTGCTTTTCGGTGTATCTTCGTTGTTTTTGGTTTGTGTATGCCCATAGGTTGTAGAGTGAGTGTTTGGTTGGTTTAATTTGGAGCTGAGAAGTTATTGCAGTAGGCTTGGGCTTGTTTTTCACCATCGCATGTAGCTTATCCTGAAATTTGAGAATTTTAAATTTTTGTGTCGACACATTTTCCTTTTGTGGTGTTGTGCGTGCTTCAGTGGCTGTTATGTGAAACTTTCTGTTCTTTTGTGTCGACACCATTTTCTGTTTGTGTCGACACATTTTCTATTTGTGTCGACATATTTTTTTTATGTTGGTGTTAAGTATTCTGTTGTTATTTGTCTTGACACATTTTCTGTTTGTGTCGATACCTCTGTTCACCTCTGTTGTTTGTGTTGACACATTTTCTATTTGTGTCGACACATCTATTTTTTGTGTTGACACATTTTTTATTTGTGTCGGCACCTCCGTTATTTGTGTCGACACCTTTTCTGTTGGTGTTGACCCTTTTCTTTCTTCGTATGAGAAGAAGAGTTTTAAGATTGAGGTGAGTTCTTGGAGCCCGTGGGCTCCTAGAATGTGAAGTTTGCCTGTAGTTTTCAAAAGAAAGGTGCTTGAAAATGAGGAGTTTTTGTGAAAGTGGTGAAAACGTGTTTTTGAGGTTTGGAGCTAACCCTTGGGTTGAGTCTCAACTTTTAAACGTTTTGTTGGAGTATGTTTTTACATGCTAATAGATCTCCATGGTGATGGATTGGATCTCTTTTTATATATGTGTTGTATAACTATTTTACGATTTTTCCTAATTGAACTACATAATGGTTTGAAATGTTTTCCATAGATGTACTGTGGTAGTGTGTGGTTTTGAGTTGGACTTCTATTGCTCCTTGGTGGAAGTCCAAAAACGTGCGTATAGTGGGTTCGCTATGGTCCCTCGGGTTAATCCCCATAAACGTGATTTAGTTATGCTTCGTTCATCAATCGTGGAAATCCGTAAAGAAGTCTGCTACCCTGTGAGTGGCTTTGTTGGTGTAACTCCGTATAGAACTTGTCATTATCTAGCAGGTCTTAAGTGATTCAGGACAAGGATAATGGATAAGAGTCTGTAGTTGTTACATTTGTCTGTGTGGCAAAGTCGGTACATAGGACTACAGTTTATCTTTCTCCTCGAATGAGTGGCCTGAGTGGAGTTTAATGTTTATTTACTGTTCATAGCTACCAACGGCTAGGGCATCATGCGGCAGAATGCCAGCGTTCAGTGCCTATTCAGGCACAGTCGCAGTCGCAGGTGCTAGGGAGAGGACCACTAGTATGTCTTGAGTGCGGCCAATCAGGGCATATCCGGAGGAACGGCCCCAGAGGAGGGAGCTTTTAGAGTACAGTAAAAGCACCAGCTGTTCCATCTTTCCAGGGACAACAGACGTATCAGTAGCCTAGAGCTCAAACGTCCAAAATTACAAAAGGGGGTGCTTCAGTACAGTCGGGCAGACAGTCTACAGTTCAGGGCCACAGTGGATAGGCTAGAGCTAATGTTCTTGCAGACCCTAGTTCATCTAGAGCACCGATCTTGCTTAATGCTGCTACTACCATCTGCATGATCAGAGGTACTCTTATAGTCTATAGATCATAGGCCAGTGTTCTTATCGACACCGGAGCATCACATTAGTTTATATCATCTGCTTTTGCATCTGCATTAGGGCTGGAAATAGACTAGTTTGGTAGTACTTTGAGCGTGGAGACCCCAGTTATTGGGAGTGCGATGGTGAGTCTTGTCTGTAGATCTTGCGTGTTGGAGGTCGTCGATCATTGTTTAGAGTTTGACTTCATTATTCTAGACATGACCGCGTTTGATGTCATTCTATGGATGGATTGGCTGACCACCTATCATGCCTTTATCGATTGTGATCGATGGAAAGTAACGATTTATACACCGACGGGAGATTGTTTTTTCTTTGTAGGAGACCGGGATGAGGGTTTAATGTCTTTGCCCAGTGGTGCGCAGAACCAGGGCAACCTGGGTTTCCTCTTTTCAGCCGTTATGTTGGATGAGGTAGTTGGGAGTCGATGAGAGTTACCTCCGGTGGTTTGTGACTACCCAGATGTTTTTCCTGACAATCTATTTGAGTTGCCACCGAGCCGTGAGGTAGAGTTCTCTCTCGATCCAGTTCCCAGTGCTGCTCCCAAATCTATACAATCTTATCGTTTTACACCCGCTGAGTTGCGTGAACTCAAGGTACAGCTTCAGAAGTTGCTAAACAGAGGGTTTATACACACGAGAACTTCGTCGTGGGGAGTTCCTCCTCTTTTGGCAAAGAAGAAAGATGGATCTTTACATTTGTGTATCGACTACCGAAACCTGAATCCGGTGACAATGAAGAACAAGTATCCGACGCTGAGGATGGATGATTTGTTTGATCAACTGAAGGGTTCGAGCTGCTTCTCGGAGATTGACTTGAGATCAGGATACCTCCAGTTGAGGATTAGGGACAAGAACATAGCGAAGATCGCCTTTCGGACTCGCTATGGTCACTATGAGTTTCTAGTTATACCGTTCAGTCTGACGAACGCTCTTACTACGCTCATGAGTTTGATGAACCAGATCTTTCATCATTATCTAAATAGTTTTGTGGTAGTGTTTGTGGATGATATTCTAATATATTCACCCGCTAGGGAGGCACATGAGGATCACCTGCGAATTGTGCTATGGACTTTGAGAGAGCATCACTTGTATGCAAACTTTGAGAAGTGCTAGTTCTGGATGTCTGATGTGAGGTTTCTTGAACACGTAGTGTCGACAGATGGGGTAGCTGTGGATTTGTCAAAGACTAATGTTGTAACGGGTTGGGCGCAACCAAAGAACGTCTTTGAGATTCGTAATTTTTTGGGTTTGGCAGGTTACTACCAACGGTTCGTGAAGGACTTTGCTAGACTTGCTACACCGATGACGCGTTTAACGCGGAAGGGAGTTGTGTTTGTTTGGAGTGAATCTTGTGAGTCGGCGTTCCAGGTGCTAAAGATAAGGTTGACTAGCACGCCAGTCTTGATAATTCCAGAGCGAGGCTTGGAGTATACAGTAAACTGTGATGCATCACGCGACGGTCTTGGATGCGTTCTGATGCAGGGAGGTCAGGTTGTATCTTACGGTTCTCGACAGTTAAAGACGCACGAGAAGAACTACCTGACACACGATCTGGAGTTGGCAGCCGTGGTCTTTGCCTTGAAGACATGGCGTCACTATCTTTATGATGAGCATTTCGAGATTTTCTCCGATCACAAGAGTTTGAAATACTTATTTTTGCAGAAGGACCTAAACTTGAGCCAACGATGATGGATGGAGCTGTTGGAGGATTATGACTTTGACTTGTAGTATGATCTAAGGAAGGCCAATGTTGTGGCAGATGCGCTCAGAAGGAGGACTCAGGGATCGTTAGCTTCTATGGCTATACGTGAGTGGGACATGATTGGAGAGGTTGGGGAGTTTGATCTGTGTCTCGGGGAGACAATGACGGGTGCCACCCTATTTTCAGGAGTTACCCGACCAGTGTTGATAGTACGCGTGCTAGAGCTCCAGCAGATAGACCAGGAGGCTCAGATGATACGAGATTGTGTTGTTAGTGGAGAGGATACATCGAGCTGGATTGTCAGTTCATATTAGAGTCTGAGGTTGTGAGACCCCAAACCTTGTTAATTTTGATATATATAAATGTTGACATGTTTTTCCTTCATATCATATATCATTGATGCTTGGTTTATGTTTTGGGTTGTAGAACAGCATGTATAGATGTGTTTTAAGCTTTTTTGGACCTTATTTAGGCTTGTTTGGTTTTCCTTAGAACACAAAATCCGAGACCAAAACAGTAGGCTATTCGGGCGACCGAACTGGTGAGTTCGGTCGACTGAACTGAAAACCAGTAGGTTGTGAACCTTGGGTTCGGTCGACTGGAGGGCTTAGTCCAGTCGACTGAACCATTTCTCTTGAGTTCGATCGACTGAACTCAAGGGTTCGGTCGACTGAATTGTGTCGGTTTGTGTTTCTCGAGGCACTTCAGGCGACTGAAGTGCTCTCTCTCCAGTCGACTGAACAGTGTTTTTGGCGTGCCTATATGTATTTTAGCCCCTGGAATGTTTGGAGAAAAGCTTCTTTCTTCATTTCCTCTGCCTTCTCTCTACATTTTTAACCTACCCGAGCCTAGTTTTCGATGATCAGCTTGTGGATCCCTGCTATTCACGCTGCTAGCTTCGCGCTCATCACGTCTGATTCTCGTTCCGACGAGACTCAATTTTCGAGGCGTTAGATTTTGACCTAACGAGGTAGGATTCTAGATCCTGCTGCTGTATTAGGGTGTTATATGTAATTGTATGCTTTTTCACCGATGAAAAATGTATGAAATGTCATATCTATGTTTAAACCTTGGTTTTCGGGTAAAAAGCATCTTTTTCACTTTTCTTGGTTTAGTAAATCATATGACATGTGATTTATGATTTTTAAAGGGTGTTCTTGAAAACGGTGAGTTTTGTTAGAAAACGGAGGATTTTGATGGAAATCTCAACATTTATGTTTTGGAGGTTTGGCGCTCGCCTTCGTGGTTGAGTCTCAGGTTTTGAAATATTTTGTGAAAAAATGGGAAAAAATATTTTGAAAATATTTTGTTTGATCTCCAAGTTGATGGATGGATCTTTATACATGTATAATGTATTGTTTTGAGGAAATGTTTTCGTAGTTGAGTTACGGTACTATTTTTAGAAGATTATCAGATGTACTGGGATGACGTGTTTTTGGCATGAGTTGCCCTCGATGTAAGTCCAGAAATGTGCGCAGCGTAGTTACTCAGGTCCTTCGGGTTAGTCCCCATAAATTGAGACGGATGGGTGCTCAGCTCCCTCGGGGTCATAACCCGTAAA
>JAOTRH010462874.1:6011-28226 GCA_034768845.1 Heliamphora exappendiculata
TGTTGCGGTCGCTACAATCAAGGGGACGGTCGCAAGGTTCAAAGGTTGTGGCCTCTCAACTTGAGCCAGTGAATAACTAGGTTGCACGGTTCAAAGGTTGTGGCCTTAAGGTTCAAGAGTTGTGGTCTTGTGGTTCAATTTCACACAGTACTGGTTTTGAATCACTTTCTGGTGATTGTTCAGAGACACCATTCCACTTGATTTTCATTATTGGACTCACTCGAATAAGCCTAAGATTCGGCGGAGTCAAATCAGAGTGTCTACAGTAGGATAGGTTGTAGGATGGTGATAGACACAATAGCTTGGCATTTCTCAATCTTTTTTCACAAGAGATTTTCAATTGATGGTAACATTAATTCTCTGTCAACTATCCACTCTTTTACTAGCTTCTTGACCATCTTGATACTGCAAGGAAAGGATAGCAAATTGTCACTATCATGCCACTTCTTGTCCTTTTTATCTCTTCTTCTTTCACACTTAGGTCCACCAAAGGCAGACGAGGCTTGTGCCTTGTCAATGAAGAAATAACTTGGTTAGACTAGTGACTTAATAGTATTACAGAGATTCCTGGCTGCCTCAATTAGGGCAAAAAAAGTTGGTAGATTAAAATTAATGAGATGGACCCTGCATTCTTGTAAGATAACTTGGACACACATCTATACCAAATGGGACTCACTTTCTAAGTCATGAAATTCAATGGCTAGGTCTTGAAAGCTAGGTCATCCACCCGTTTCTATGTTTTCTGTACTAATATCAATTTTTTTTACCTTCTCGTGCATTTTAAAGAACTTTGTATGGAACTTGTTCACCATATCCTCCCAGGTAAGGACAACCTTGGTATGAGATTGGCATATCAATTGTAGGTCATCTCTATGAAGGACTTTAAAAACTCTTTAAGGCGAGGGGTGTGGTCTCCACTATAAGCTCCCAGTGTCTTTATGAATCATACTACGTGCTCCCTAGCATTCCTTTTTCTCCCATCAAACTTGATAAACTTCAAGACTATGTAACCTTCTAGATACGGAACCTTAGAAAGTACAATGGGTAGGGGGTTGGATATCTGGATCTAATAATGATGGTAACTACTTCTCTGTCCTCTCATGTTGAAACATTGCCTATATGTGCACGATGGTTGCAAATTGGACTGGTGTGCCTCTTGGCTCTTTGGGAACTAGATTGATCGATCCTTACATCGTAATTGGGGTAGCATGCGTTTGGGGTTGATCCTATTTGGTTGGATGCTTGCCAATGGATGTCACTTAGGGGTCTGCTGGTATCTTCTATACCTGTGCTTCTGCTCAATTTGCAATCGCAACCACCACTAGGATTGAATTTATCAATCTAGTGATAACATTAAGAATGTTTCTTTGTCCGTCCAAGATAGTCTATAACGCATCTAAGAATAGATCATCTTGATTGTTGCTAGGATTTATTTAACGCTCATTGACGATGTTAGCATTGCGTTCATTACTGGTGGATTGCTCTTTCGACATGGTTTCTTTTGGTGTTGTGTGTAATCTACTTCAAGTACTGACCATCCACAAAAATTACCTCACCGGAGGAATTATCTTTTAATGTAGGGTTGTTTTGTGATAGAATATAAAAATAGGGTGAAGTAAGATTTATGAACAAATTTGTACGACAGAACAAAGAGAGAATATCATTTGGGTAACGGATGAGACTAGCCAATATTATAGTAGATGGCAGTAGGAACACTTAGGAATCGAATTGAATCCAACTGAATTGAATAATTTGCTTAAGAGTGCGGCCATCCCCTTATTTATAGCTTTCTGATGGAGTTATTAGGATTGAGACGTAACTCTTTAAAATATTATCAGATCATAAGATTTTATTCAATTATTTCAGACCAGTATTCTACTCCTAATTGGCTAGGTCAACCAGTTATCAACCAATAAGATGTTTAACCAATCGACCGAGTTCGAGTCACTCGAGTGGGTAGGCCCAAGGGTCTCCCACGGTTGACAAAATTCATTCTTTAGCCATCAAGCCACATGTCTCTCAACGTCCCATAGATGGGAACTTTATATACTGCTATCGAATGTATTCATTGTCCCTGGAACATTTTTACTAATTATATGTAGAATTTTTAATGATATAGTCTGTGCTATACCATTTTGACCACATAGTCAGTGCTATGATTTTCATCTTCGTAGCCAGCGCTATGTTAGTAAAAGTTTGTGCTACACATCAGAAATATATAGGCTGTGCTATATTAGCATAGTCACATAGTATATGCTATGTTTTCTCTGCTCGGTCACATAATATGTGCTATGATTTATCATTCTTTGGTGTTCTTTTGGGTTCGTGGCCAATAGTGTAACTGAGGTCAAGTCGAGTGACTTCCCTCGAGTCATTTGGTCCTAAGATTCATTAAATGTTCATCTCGTTTGTTAGAGTTACTCCAACTTTATTTACTTGACTTTCAAAGGCATCCCCACCATCTTCGGAGATAGTATTTTTGGACCCCTCCTAGCTGTGGGCTAGAACTGAGGACTTGACCAAGTAACTCGAGTGGCTTGGGTCAAGTGACTCGATCGACCTTGAGTGATTCGGTCGACCCTGAGTGACTCGGTGGTTATTTGTCACACAATTTCTTTTTGTCTTTTTATTTAGTATTTTTGACGAACATAAGGATCTACTGATGCTATTACATTGTAGCTTCCAATTGTGTTATGCCCTAATTTAAACATGCGAGTTCTGTTTCACTATTTAACTTAAAGTTTTAAAAAATAAAACTCTTGAAATCAAGTTGGAAAACGAAGTCTATATAGATTTTTAATTTAATCGTAAGTGTCATCATTTGGCCCGTTACCCGGCCCAAACCCCCCCGGCCGGTTGGGGTAAAGCTTGGCACAAGCCCGATGCTCGGGCGGGATGAGCCCGCCTGAATAGTATTCGGGCCTAGCATGGGTATAAGGATTAAAGCCAAGCATGCTCGTTACCTTGACCCGTTAGCCTGCTCGGTAGCACAGCCCGATAGCCCGCCCAGTAGAAATTATTTTATGTAATTAATAAAATTGTTTAACTAATAAAAAAATTATTTGATTCTTGAATTGTCCAAGAAGTCAAAATATTTTAAATTATTTTTTTTACCAAAAAAAAATAGTATTTAAGTTTTTAGGCCCACTGGCCTCACTAGCCCGCCCACCAACCCGCTCGGCTCGCCACAAAAATAGTTCGTTGGGCATAGCCCGCGGGCGAGCCTAGGCACTATTTACATGGCCCGGCCCGGCCCGTTGACGACCCTTATTCAATCGTAACTAGACTTTAACGTTATATATGGTTGAGTAGAATAAACATTGGAATAAAAAGATGATTATGTCAAATATACATTTTAATATTTGGTTAGTCAAAAATAATAATGAAATGCCAATAACAAAAGTAATTGAAATTTTCCATTTAGAATGAAAATTCTAAAGAATTATGATTTCATTCCTATACAAAATTATTTTATCGAACCAAACAATACCTTAATGTGGCAAATTGACAATCACATATAGAATTGTAGATCCACGTCGCCTCTTTTAGTTGGGCATCATAAAATTTGTCAAAATTAATTAATTTGGACTTTTTTTCTTCTTCTTAACGAAATGGGAAAAAAGTTTAGATACACAATAAGAAAAAATCATAAAAACAATTATAGAAGACAAGTTCTTATTGGTAAGACTTTGGCATTGATTGGCAACTTTGACTTTTTAGTTTTTTTTGTTAAAAATGTCAAAAGGCCAAGGTTACTTATTTAGTAAAAAAGTTAAAAAATTAAAAAGTCAAATCAAAACACAAACTTTCAAACTATTCTATTCAAACTTATATCACTTTTAAAATACAATAATACCTCTTCATTATAACTTATTTACTACCACTATCAATTAGATATAATTATTAATATCAAATATATAGAAGAGTAAAATTGTCTACCTTAAACAAAAAGCAAAAAAAACTAGCTTTTAACAAAATAACAAACTTTAAAAAAGCTAGCTAGCTTAAAAGCTAAGTTACCAAACATTCTACTTTGAACCCAATTTAACTTTTTAGCTATAAAAAACCAGTGGCAACTTTAAGAATTTTTGTTCATATGGTCATTCAGAATTGATCATCTATTATTCGCATAATATAAACTAAATAAAACGTCTCAACTAACGAGTAAAATATATTTTGTATATATTCTTTTTGTTCTTTTGACAAAAAATATATAAATACATAAACCTCTATAATTCCATTCGATGAGGTTTCATATTTTGAAATTGCTGCATAATAGTCTCGTTATCAACAGTATCAAAAATATCATTTTCAATATAAGTAACTATGCAATTATTGAACCACTGATCCCTGTCCGATTGCGCAACCGATACTTTACATATTTCAAAAAAATTGACTAATTTCTACATTAATAGAAAAAGCCCTAAATCAGAAAAAATGCAATACAATGGATAATCTCACCCAATTAAACAATGTAAACCCTAAATTTCTACATCAAGATTCATAAACTCTAAATTGAAAATCGAAATCGGAGAACCCTAAATTAAAAATTGAGATTCGAAAACCCTAAATTAAAAATTGAAATCATAGCTTCTGGACCAAGAGTCGATAAGTAGAGCTGAGAGAAAGAAGCAGAGAGAGAACACTGCGATTCGCCAACAGCCAATTAGCCACTGCGATTCGCTGTCGCAGCGTCAGCGCGTCGTTAATTTGTATTCGGTATTTCGTTTTTATGACTTAGTGTGTTTTGTTCGATGAAGGTTTGAGATGGGCGCAAATTGCTTTTTGCAATTGCTGCCGCTGGGTCAGTTGGGCAACGTGCACTGTGTGCGAGGGTTTAGTAGGGTGTGATCGTCCGTGCCAGAGATTGGGTGCAACCCACTTTTTTTACTTATAAAACTTATAAATGTATAAAATATTTGTAAATTATATATTGAAAATTTATTTTAAAATTTAAATAATTTAAAAAGTGTGTATATTTAAAAAGTAAACTTTGAATGTATATTTATGGGGTCAACTAAATTTTTTTTACGGGGTCAAATATTTATAAATTTTAGGAAAATTTAGGGTTAGGTCCTCTTTTTGGTAGTAAAATTAGTTTTAATCCCATTCAGTCTTTTTTATTATGATTAGTCCTATCTAAATTTTAATTTCCCTAAATATCCTTAAATCATATCTTTAGAAAAAAAATTTTTACCAAATCCCTTCCTAAGCGGGAATCAAAAATTTTGTTTCATATATCTTAAATCTCTCCCTAATCTCTCTAAAAATGTGAGACCCGGTACCGTTTTATTTTGTGAAATGTATGTATGACATGTTCCGTTTATTGCATGTATACTTGTTTATCACTTTACTTGTTATAGAGAATAACATGTTTTGTATACGTGTTATGCATGCGGGGGTTTGGCTTAGTTTTCAAAGTTTGGTTTTCCGCCAGTGTTGACCGCTCGAGCGGTGGGTGAGCGGTCGAGCGGGGCAGTAGCAGAGTGTGGGTCCGTGAGATGACCGCTCGAGCGGTGGTTGTCTGCTCGAGCGTTGGAGTGGCAGGGTGTATGTCGGCAGGGGGTCTGCTCGAGCGGTGGTGGCCTGGCACGAATTTTTATAAAACCTGACAACCTTGGTTTTTGAGCCATAAAATATCTTTTCAAGCCTAGCTCTTCCACTACACCTTTTTATGTCTTCTCTCTAGCTTCGAGAGGCTCGAGGCTTAGTTTCTGACGGTTGAATAGTAGATCCTTATTATTCGTGCTGAGGGCTTCATATCCACTGGACAGAATCTTGTTTCGATGGAGTTCAATTTTTGAGGCGTCGAGCTTTTGGCTCTCCGATGTAGGATCCTAGACTATATTATCTTTAAAAGGTGCTACGTGCAGTTTTACGCTTTCTACTGGTTGAAAATGCCTACATAGCATATTGTATGTTTAAACCATGTTTATACGAATAGAAAGCTTGGGTTATGCTTTTCTTAGTATATTACGTGTGATGAGGCGTGTGGATTTGGTGAGAGAAACCTTTTTGGGTTGGACTGACGGTGTTGTGGGTTTGGTGAGAGAAACCTTAAAGGGTTTGACTCACGCGTGTGTTTTTGGTTTTGGTGTGACAATAAAAAAGGGTCGTAATGGGATCTTCGGATCTTGTTAACTTGGGCACGAGTTGCTCCTCGGTGAAAGACCAAAAAACTGCGCAGAATGGGTTTCTTTGCGCGTCGGCTGTGAACTGGGAAAGGAAGCAGATCATGTCGGGGTATTGAAGGGGCTGTTACTCCATGGGGCATGTGTGGCCAGGTGGATGGTAGCGTTACTTGGGTATATATACCCGCTCGATATTGGTGCCTAGATTTTTTAGACCACGAGATGGTAGAATCACTTGGATGTGACCGTGATTCGTATGTGTGCATGTGTGTGTGTACACGTTGATAGCTTGGGGTGTTTTGTGATAAAACCTTTTATTTTATGCTATGTGATTGCATATCTTGCTTTACTGCATCATAGTCTGTTCCTATTGGGTTTCGGCTCACGTAGTGGGATTTATTAAAACCTTTTTCAGGTGTTGATGATCACGTGGAGTTGATCTAACTGTGCCATGGTGGTAGAAAGACTATTGTATAGTTTTTTCCTTTTTGTTATAGAAGTAAGTATTTACATATATGTCGCATGTTTCTGAAGGCATGTTTTGTAAGCCTTGTGGCCGTATATTATAATTGTATGAGCAGGTTGCATGTGATTCTGAGAGTGAACCTGGGGTACTCTTTTTATTCAAAAACTGTGTTATTTTGGATGGTTGTTTATCAGTAAAAGTCCTATCTTTTATAAACTGGCAATTTGTTGGGTGTTTCATGTGATCTTAGATTTTGGGGCGTGACAAAAACTCTCTCCCAAAATCTCTCCAAGAATCTCTCTCCAAAATTTTGCGCCATAATCACCACAATCCTAACTCCATTGTTGTCTTCATCCTCCGTCGTTGTCGTCTTCATCATCGACGTTACAAAAATATAACATTAAATCATGAGATGTATTCTGAAAATTGCACTGTTGTTTTAACGAATCACTTTTGGTACAACTGATAAATGTATCAGTAAAATATAGACAGAAAAATGCACTGTTATTTGAACCGATAAATGTATCGCCTGAATATTTATTCTGAAATTTGCACTGTTGGAACAATGGATAAATATATCAGTATAATACAGACTTAGGAAAGTGCACTGTTATGTGAACTGATAACTGTATCATTAAATATGTATTCTAGAAATTGCACTGTTAGAACAACTTATAAATGTATCATTTGTTGGCCGAATCTGTAACTTGCACTGTTGTTGCAACTAATACATTTATCTTTTGAGTTCAAATTAAAAAATTTTGTAGGACTGCTAAAAGCACCATATCAACTACCAAACATATGAAACATAAACTTATCGGTACTCTGATAAATGAGTTATATGTTTTTAAATTCAAGAAATTTCACATTTGTTCTAACTGATAAATGTATTAGTTTACTTCGTATTCAAGAATTTTTACTGTTGTTTCAACTTATAAATGTGGCAGAATATATCCTCAAAAATATCTCATATATGCTTCACTAAAACTACTATGATATTTTATCATGTAATTATGCAAGAAAAAAAATAAAAAATAAAAAGTTCAAAATAAAATCAATATGAACTACATTGAATATATGAAGCCACAAAAACATAAAACGTTCCAAAAACAAACAAATATGAACTACCTTCAAAACATGGAGACTGAATCATTTGAGAAAAATTGATTTCATATCCACAAATCGAAAGAAAAACGTTGAAAAAAATAATTGATTTCATATCCACAAATGAACAAGTTTACATTTTTAAAACAAAAAAATCAAAATCAAAACAATTCAATCTAACAACAATAAATACATACCAGTAAAAATCTGGAGAGCTTTTGAATTGTAAACGTAAATAATACTTTAAACACAACGAAATGTCAATGAACAAATTAGAAAATGAATTGAAATCTATTTCAAGTTAGGAAAATTAGTTGATTTTCAGTTTCCAACTAAATCGCTTGCCACTTCCGAATTTTAAAGAGTTTTGAAAATTTTTGATGCCTGCGTCCAAAAAAATTCTCTAAACAGAAAAATGTGTCTGCCTAATTAAATTGGAAGATATTGTACAAATTAACATTTGTGAAACTAATAGCTAAAGTCAAGGGAAATATAATATTTTTCATAAACAAAGTGATAACTCAAGATGATCATGTGATTAATGTGCATCCTAGAATCAGGAAAATTAAATACAAAATACATAACTGGTTTCTATATAGGATAATGCATCCTATAATCAAGACATTTAAAATGGAAATAAGGCACCGGTTGTTAAAGGGCATGTTGGACCAAAAAATTATAAAATTTGAATAAAAGGACTAAACTCAATACAAAAAACGATATGGGATTAAAACTCTTACATACTTCTAAAATGGTATTAAAACTCAATTAACTCTAAATTTTATACATATATTATAATAATGTTTTTTTAAAAAAAATACAATGGGGTCACTTGACCCCATTATGCCCAGCACGGCGTCGCCCCTGTAAAAAACTAACTTTTAAGCTAGTTGCCAATGAAGCTCTTTGTACTATCTTTTTATAGTTATGCAAAATAATGTTCTTAATGTTAAGAGCTTGAGTTCTATATTTGGTCAATAATTTATTTTTATGACTATAATACTGTGTCAAATAAGACCAGGATGACTAACCCATAATTTTAACGTAGGAATGGCAAATATATACTTTAAAATGATTCTAAAAAATTATGAACTATAATATTAACTTCTACCGACATAAAAAGAAATAACATAAAAAATACATAAAAAGAAATAACATAAATCAGCATATTATTTTACATTCACAATCTGAGTTCAACTTAATAATTCTATTACAGTTGAGGGAGGATAAAAGCAATGGGCTTAAGGCTCGGCTCAAATAAATGGGACCAAAGTCCCAAAAAGGAGGCCAGCCCAAAAACAGATTGATTGAGTATTCGTTCCAAGATCCCGAACCACCAGCTATTCAGCCTAAGCAAGTTCGGGCCACCCCAGATAGGGGTAGCCTGAACCAAATGAAGCCCATGACGGCCCCAAAAGAGAAGACAACACAGCAAGTTTCCATCTTGAATACGATTTGATCATATATATAAGATGGAAACAAATCAGAATCGCATCAGGATAGGAAATAATCTTTTAAGAATAAGAGGTAGAATCCTAAGAGGATTCAGCCTCATGATGTTTTGATCCCTATATAAAGGGAGGCGCTCTCAACCCACAGGTACGCAATTCTAAGCTCAGTTCTTAACTAGAAACCTCCCTGAGAGATATCTAACTTGAACGTCGGAGTGCCTACCGGTCAAACCAGACCGAAGGGTACTAACAGTGTTCTTAGTGTTGCAAGAGTTCAGTGGCGAAGCAAGGAGCTTTCAGTGAGTTCAGCGACAAGGAGTTTGGCCCACAATCTGTTCGGGGTCATCAACACCGGGAAAATTTACTTGGTCCTGATTGTGCCGAACAAGTCTTCAGTTTGTGCCGCGCACAATTTGGCGTTGTTTGTGGGAATGACGACCTTGAACCAACAGAATCATGAGCCAGACTCCCACTGGATTCATTGGAAGCCATACTAGGAGGCAAGAAAAAATCCCCCAAAGATCCATACTGGTTATTCCAGAAAGACCAAGGGCCCCCAAAATCCCACCAAAGATTCGAAGACGAAGAGACGATGCCTCACACAATGGTAGGCAACTCCGCTATTCAACCACGAGTTCAAAAGGTGAGCGACCCTCTCCCCCATCCTCGAGAGAGAGAGGGGAAGATTGGAAGAGAGGTTGGCCAGAAGAGATAGGCTTATCAACAGCCTCGAAGAAAGAATGGAGCAGCGAGACGGGGTGATTGACGAACTCAGATGATTGGTCCAAAGACAAGATGCTCGAAGGGAACCACGTGTAAAGCAAATGGAAAGTCCCGAGCAAGAGGAGACTGAGCAAAGTCTAGAGTCCTACAGAGTGAGTCACCCTCAAAGGCAGAGGCGTAAAGAGCCTGAGGACAGCCTAAGGAACTCTAGGTGCTCTGATACCATTAAAACGGAACCAGTTCGGCCAAGCCATGAAAGAGTTGCTCAGGCCGAACTAGATCCCAATCAAGATCTACGACTATGGTTAAAGAGAAGGATGGATTCTAGATTGTAGCATGGCAGTGGCTGAACAACCCAAGACGTGGCAAGAAGGGCCCTTAAGCAGATCTCGGTGTCACCATTGGTCGAGGTCATTGAGAATGCAGATCCCCCATGTAAGTTCTCCTTGCCAAAATTTGAAATCTACAACGGGAAAACAAATCTAGTGAGCTATATTCAGCAGTACAGACAAGCAATGGCACTCTAGAGTGGGAACGATGCACTCCTTTGCCGCATGTTCCCATCCAGTTTGGGGGAGACAGCCCTCAGTTGGTTCCACAAGATGCCACCTCACTCCATAGTCAATTGGCAGCAATTGGCTGAGTCTTTTACTGCTCGGTTCATAACGAACAGTAAACAGCCGAAGAGTTTTGAGACACTACTGGCCCTACGGAAGAGTGATGGAGAAACGATTCAAGAGTATGCTCGGCGTTACTAGGAAACCTACAACAAGATTAAGGATTGTAGTGAACAACTTGCTATGGCATCTTTCAAGATCGGGCTTCCCCCCAAAGTCGTTTGAGACAATCCCTTACTAAGAAGGCCATCTTCACAATGTCCGAACTAATGGTGAAGATAGAGCAGCATGCGAAGGTGGAGGAAGATATAAGCCAGGCCGAACAAAGTGTAGCCTCAGTTAAGCAGCCTGAGAAGAGGGGAAAGGGGAAGAAAGACCAGAAGACCAGAAAGCAATCCCCAGAGAAGAAGGAGTCAGTAGCTTACCAGGCCCTACAAACGGTATTTAAAGAACCCCTACACAAGCTCCTAGACCAGATCAAAGACAAGCCTTATTTCCAGTGGCCACCAAAGCTGATGAGGGATCCGAACAGACGTGATCAGAAGCGAAAGTTTTACTACCACCGAGACCATGGCTATCTGACTAGAGAATGCAAAACTTTCAAAAAGCACTTAGAGGACCTGGTGCAAGCAAGGCACCTGCTCGAATTCATTGATGCAGAAAAGACTACTCGAAAAGGGAGAAACCGTGAGGAGGACCAGAGGCCTGAACAAGGTGATGCTCCATTTGGCGTGGTAAAGATGATCCATGACACCGTTGAGCCGATCACACGATCAGTTGTTCAGCACCAAGCCAGAACCATTGCACATACCATGAAGGTGGATGAGGGCAAGCAATGAAGAACAGAAGAAGATCCCAGCCAAAAGCCAGACCAAGGGAATAAGCTTCTCAGAAGAAGACCTCGAAGGAATACACCGACCCCACAATGTTGCCTTGGTACTAACGCTGCGCTTCGCTAATTATGACGTAATGCGAGTACTAGTAGAACAGAGCAGTTCAGCCGATATTATGTACTACAGTTTGTTCCAGAAGCTGGGGCTGAAAGACTCTACACTCAAAAGATGCATGACACCCCTGATCGGCACTGGTATAGACCTAGTATGGCCAGTAGGAAGGATTGTTATACCAGTGAAAGCAGGACCTGCGACGGTAAACACTGAATTCTTAGTTGTTAACCAACCTTCCACTTATAATGAAATTATAGGTAGAACGTGGATTCATAGTCTGGGAGCAATACCCTCAACCTACCACCAATCCCTGAAGTTCTAAGTGGGCAAAGAGGTGATTGAAATCAAGGGAGATCAACACACAGCGAGGCAATGTTTTCTAGCGACAATTAAAAGCCCAGAACAATATCCATAGGTGAAAACGATTGAGGTAGAAGGAGGCCCAACAATCTACGACTATAGCCGAACAGCTGAGGAGAAAGTGGTTGAAAACTTGAAAAAAGCCATTATCAACCCGGAGGACCCAAATCGATTTTTCTTGCTCGGAACAAGCATGGCCGAACAAGAAGAGACCGAACTAGTTGAGTTTTTGAAGAAGAACATGGAAGTCTTTGTATGGACACCATACGTAATGCCAGGAATAGATCCTAAAGTAATCAGCCACCGGTTAAATGTGGACCCATAAAGGAAGCCAGTAATGCAGAAGCCTAGGAAATCGGCACCACACCATGCAGAGGCGGTGGTTGAGGAAGTTTAGAGACTGAAGGAGGCAGGGACCATCAAGGAAATCCACTACCCAACCTGGTTGGAAAACACCGTCGTGGTCAAGAAGAAGGATGGAAAGTGGCGAGTCTGCGTCGATTTCACCGATCTCAACAAGGCCTGCCCCAAAGATGCTTTTCTTTCCCCCGAATAGATTTGCTCGTCGACTCAACAGCAAGACATAAAAGAGTGTTTTTCCTGAATTCATATAGAGGATACCACCAGATAGCCATGTATCCTTTGGATATGGAGAAGATAGCATTCATCACTCCTCAGGGAATCTACTGCTATAGGGTGATGTCATTCGAACTAAAGAATGTTGAAGCCACCTATCAAAGACTAGCTACCAAGATGTTCGAGGATATGATCAGCAAAATCATAGAAGTTTATATAGATGACATGATTGTAAAGACCAAGCATCCAAACAAACATCTTAACGACCTGAGGAAGACCTTCGAAATCCTCAGAGCCTATAAATTAAGGCTCAATGCTTCAAAATGTGCCTTCGGAGTAAGCTCTAAGAAGTTCTTGGGTTTCGTAGTCACTCACAGAGGAATTGAAGCGAACCTTGAGCAAATCACAGCCATACAGATCCTAAAAAGCCCATAAAGCGTGAAAGAAGTTCAGGAATTGACAGGGATGGCTGTAGCACTCAACCGCTTCATTAGCCGAGCATCTAATCAGTGCTTTCCATTCTTCGAAGTAATGAAGGGAGCCAATCAGTTCACTTGGAATGAAGATAGTGAGAAAGCTCTCAATGAGCTGAAACATTATCTCTCTTCCCCACCACTTCTAACCGTGCCGAACAGTGGTGAGACCCTGTTCTTATACTTTGTGGTATCTAGCCGAGCTGTTAGTGCAGTCCTCCTGAGGATAAAAAATAAGATCTAAAAACCAATATACTACGTGAGCAAAGTTCTCCTTGACCCAGAAACAAGGTACTGCCATTAGAGAAGCTAGCATTGGCCTTGGTCAACGCATCTCGCAAACTAATCCACTACTTCAAAGCTCACCCGATCAAGGTAATCACCGAATACCCTCTTCAAGCGTTACTTCAAAAAGCTGGCTTTTCAAAGAGAATCGCAAAATGGGCCGTGGAACTTGGGGAGCACGACATCACCTTCTGTCCAAGGACGACCATAAAAGGCCAAGTCCTAACTGATTTTATTGCCAAACTCAGCCAGGAGGATTGTTCGGTGGACACCGGGGGACAAGCTACCAAGTCGACAACTCCCGAACATAGATACTCAAAGGCTACTTGGAGGCTCTACGTGGTTGGCTCATCATGCAATAAAGGTGTCGGCGAAGGGATCGTACTTTATAGTCCGGATGGTATCCTCAGTGAGAAGGCTGTTCGGCTAGATTTCCAAGCCACTAACAATGAAGCCGAGTATGAAGCCCTCTTGGCTGGACTTCGAGATGTCAGAGACCTGAAGGCTCAGAGAGTCAAAGTATTTTGTGACTCACAGTTGGTTGTGAATCAATTCAAGGGGGAATACACGGCCAGGGATGACAGAATGCACGTATATGTTCGACTGGTGCAGCAACTAGTCAAGGACATCCCAAACTGTGAGATTATTCAGCTTTTGTCTAAAGAAAATAGCCATGCTGACTCTCTGGCGTGCCTAGCGTCAGCTGTTACCTCTGATGAAAAAAGGGTGATCTCAATGAAAGTTCTCCAACAACTGAGCATAGTCATCTCCGAAGAGGAGCAATCTATTGTTCGGAGTTGGGTCCTAGTTGGATGGATCCCATAAAATATTACTTGGCAAAGAACGAGCACCCAGACGACCAAAGAGAAGCTCAGATTATAAGAAAAAGGGCGACCAGGTTTTGGGCATCCAGTTCGGGGGATTTGTATAAGAAATCATTTACTGGGGGCCCTACCTGTTTTGTGTTCACCCGAAAAAAGTTCAGGATCTTTTATTTGAGATTCATGAAGGTATTTGTGGCAGCCACATGGGAGGTAGGTCCTTAGCTCACCAAGCAATCTCTCAGGGCTACAGGTGGCCCTATATGCAGAAAGACACAGAGCAATACGTCCAGAAGTGTGAAAAATGTCAACGGTTCAGTCTGAGCATCTACGTCCCAGCCGAAGATCTTTCCCCACTTACTAGCTCATGGCCCTTTGCTCAGTGGGGATACGATATAGTGGACCCCTTCCCAAGGGCCACCGGCAACAGGAAGTACCTCCTCGTAGCCACGGATTACTTTACCAAATGGGTGGAGCTTGAACCCTTGGCCAATATCAGGGATGTTGATGTAAAAACATTCACATGAAAAAATATTGTCACCCGATTTGGCATCCCCCGAGAAATTATCTCTGACAACGGTATCCAGTTCGACAGCTCGCTATTCAAGAATATTTGTTCGGGTCTGGGGATCAAGAATTACTTCTCCACCCCAGCATACCCAAAGAGTAATGGATAAGCTGAGGCCACCAACAAGACCATCATTGATGGACTCAAGAAAAGACTGGATGCTGCTAAAGGAAGATGGGTCGAAGAGCTCCCTTCGGTCTTATGGACTCACCGAACAACTCTAAGGAGGTCTACGGGTGAAACCCCCTTTTCCTTAGCTTATGGAGTAGAGGCAATCATTCTATTGGAGGTCGAATTACCTACAATCCGAACATAAGTCAGTACTCTCGAAGAAAATGCTAGAACACTGGCTTTGGATTTAGACTTAGCCAAAGAACGAAGAACGATGGCAACCATTAAGTTGGCAGCCTATCAGCAAGCACTTGCCAAAGGGTACAACAAGAGGGTGAAGCACCGCAAGTTCGGCGAAGGGGACTTGGTCCTAAGGAAGGTGCTCGGTCATATGAAGAATCCTGTCCAGGGAAAGTTGGGTCCAGACTGGGAAGGCCCGTACATAGTAACTTTCAAGGGTGGCACTAGAGCATACCACCAAGAGGACTTTAGTGGAAAAGCTGTCCCTGGGCCAGGGAACGCGAGCAACCTCAGAAAGTTTTACTTTTAGTGTTAAAGTTCAATGTATTTTTTTCATTTCCAATAAAACGCCATTGTTCGGCACAAGTTTTTCCTTTTAAAGCATCTTCAAAATTTTTATCACGTAATCTCCCTGATAAAAACGTGGGGGGCACACCTTGAGACACCCCAAGTGCAGTAAATGTCTTCAACAAGCCAAGTTTGATGTTTATCCGAACTAATTTAGCCCTCAATATGGATGTTAATCCCATACTTAGGATGATTAAGCCTAAAAAGGCTAGGTTCGATGTTGATCCGAACTAATTTAGCCCTCAGTGTGGATGTTAATCCCATACTTAGGAAGATTAATTCTAAAAAGGCTAAGTTCGATGTTTATCCAAACTAATTTAGCCCTCAGTATGGATGTTAATCCCATACTTAGAAAGATTAAGCCTAAAAAGGCTAACTTCGATATTTATCGGAACTAATTTAGCCCTCCGTATGGGTGATAATCCCATACTTAGGATGATTAAGTCTAAAAAGGCTAAGTTCGATATTTATCCAAACTAACTTAGCCCTCAGTATGGATGTTAATCCCATATTTAGGATGATTAAGCCTAAAATGGCCAAATGTGCAGTTCTTCCGAACTAATGAAGCCCCCAGTATGGAAACCTCAGTCCGTACTAGGAAAGACATGGCTTAGTCAGAGATAGTTGATACTTAAGCAAGTATAAGTGCGATGAATAAAGAAGTCCGAAAAGGCTTTTTCTTTAAACAAAATGGAGGCTGAAACCCCCGAAGCTACAAAAGACCTGCAGGGCGGTACAAGGATAATCAAAAATAAAGATAACAAAACCCTCAAGGGGCAACAAGAAAATCTTATGTGGTTTCCACTAGGGTTCCCACTTCTTCGGCCACGAAAGCATCTCTTGCTTGCTCGACATTAGCCTCACCACCCTCTCCGTCAGCGTCAACCGCAACCTTATCTGCCTCTTCACCAGCTGCTGGGGCCACCTCCTCTTCCTCCTCAACAGCGCGCTTGCTCGGCAAAGGTACTTCGGTGTACAAGGGGTAGGATGCCTCAACTCCAGCAGCTTTGAGGGTGGCCTCCCAAGCAAAGCCGAAGATAATGTCTTGAAGTCCTGGAATCTAGGCCTTATAGTTCTCAGTCGCCTCTGCAACACCTTCGGCATAAGCTTTTTCTTGGGCAAGGGCCAGCTCTGCTTCAACCATCCCAAGTTAGGCCTGGGAGGCTATGAGGGCCTCCTCCTTCTCCTGGATATGCCTTTTTAAGGCCGTCTCCTGTACTTCCAGCTCGGAAGCCCTTGCCCAAGCAGCGTCTGCAATCTTGGTCTTCTCTCGAAGACTACCTTCTAGCTTCCAAATCTGTTGGAGGTACTTGAAGTTAGCCTGGCAGAGCTTGGTCAGTTCGGCTTGTCGGGCCTCCACCCGCTCTACCATGACAACTAAGCTTTGAAGGCTCTGCACAAATAAGAGGAAAGTTTATAAGCAATTCGGAAGAAATACCATTAGATACGATGAGAAAAAAGAACTAAAATACTACCTGGACGGAGTGGCGAATGGTAGACTTCACCAGCTTCTCATATGAAAGCTTCCTAACCTCCTCTATGTTAGCAGGGAGAAGGAGGGCCTTGGCCAACCCATAGGAAGTATCCGGCGATGTGGCTTTGTCTTCGACCATTATGGGGCGGTCCCCCTTCGTCCGCTGGGGGTCCACGGTTCTGGCCCTTCTACATGTTCGGCCACCATTTTCCCCTTGGCCTTCTCCTTATCTTTCCTCCCTTCTTTCTCCTTTCCCTTTTCCTTTTAGGCCACCTGGGCAGCCCTTTTCAGTCTCTTGGGGGCTTGGGAAGGGGCTTCTTGGCTAGGTGCTAGCAAAGACCGCTCGGCGGCTAGGTCGGTGACTTTTGACCGAGTAGTGGAGGTCGCTGACACCTTCTTCTTCGGACCACCAAGGCTGGGCTACTGTGATTTGCCTCTCCGTCTGGGTAAAAGGAAGGACTATGACCTCAGGAAGATCGGCTGGTGTAGACGCTTTAGCTATCACCCGAACACCGGATGTGTTCGGCCAGATGAAACTCCTGTAAGTAGGGATGTACTTCAGGAGGATGTGTGCTGCCCTCCTAAGACTTCTCTATTCAGGGAGACCCTTGTACTCCCAAACTTTCTTCAGGTGTTCTAAATGAACTGCGGGTAGGGGTCCATGAGCAAGATTGTTGACAATAGCACCTATAAAATAAGAATTCGGTAAAGCACCCAAATGGACAAGTCCTGTGGAGAATAAAAATAAACAAGTGACAGGGGGACTACCAGGGCCCAGACCATCCTTCCGTGGAATGGTAAAGATATCCTGTTCTTCCCCAGGGTGAACTCGAAGTTCCCCGTAATATAAAGAAAGTCATCATCGATATCCTTACCTGAGTTCGGCAACTCGATGACAAGCTTCTCGGCTTCCCTCTTTGCTTTGAGGTAGTAAGACCCAGAAGAATGTTTGACCATATTGTAACAATAAACTATATCCCAGATACCGAGGTTGGTACCCAGGATACGGTTCAGCTCTACAACTCCCATGATTACTCGAAAAATGTTTGAGGAAATTTGCATGGGACTCAACCTGAAATTCTGAAGAACTCACCGAAGAAGGTAATGAACAGGGAACCGAACTCCCCTTTCCACTATGGCTACCAGTGGAAGAGGAAGTTTATCCCAATTCCTTTCACGGGAGTCTCTAGGATTTTCCAGAGTGATGCCAACATCATCTGGGATGTTGTATCGGCGCCGAAATTCGTGCATGGCCGCCGACGTCGATACGAACTTTCGGAGTTTTCCCATAATAATGAAGAAAATAGATAGAAGGAAAAATGAGGCAAAACGCCAAGCAAAAAGGAGCAAGCCCGCCTCAAGGCGAAGAAAATGATAGCAAAAAGAAGCTTACTTGGAATGGACCGATCCTGGGGTTCACCTGAATCTGAGAAGCTCTACGTCAAAAACTGGGCTTGGCTCGTCAAAAATCGCCAAGGAATATCGCAGGAGAAGACTTCAAACGATAAAAAAATAAGAAATGGTGGCATCCCAGGTTTTTATTCCCATCATTTGAAACGACAAGCGCAGTTAATGCGCCGTATGTTTGAAACGACGTGAATAATCATTAATTGATGCCAGTCACTGCCTCCATGCACCACTCAAGGCACGCCACGTCAGCAACACAAGACTCGAGGCCAGCCGTCATCATTCATGAGAGGAGCCCATGGGGTCTGGATAGCTTAACCACCACCCGAAGAACCGAGTAAATCCCTCCGAACAATGAAACACTCTTTGTGACTCCAACACCCAAAACACTTATCCCGAACAGTATGACAAAGCAATAGGGACTCTTGACTGAACAAGATCTTGAACTCTGGATCTCCCTCAAGCTATCCGGCCAAGCGAGAATCAGAGTTGGGAGGCAGTTGAGGGAGGATAAAAGCAATGGGCCTAAGGCCCGACCCAAATAAATGAGACCAAAGTCCCAAAAAGGAGGCCAGCCCAAAACAGATTGATTGAGTATTTGTTCCAAGAGCCCCAAGCACCAGCTATTCGACCTAAGAAAGTTCGATCCACCCTAGATAGGGGCAGCCCTGACCAAATGAAGCCCCTGACGGCCCCAAAAGAGAAGATAACTTAACAAGTTTCCATCTTGAATACGATTTGATCAATATACAAGATAGAAATAAATCAGAATCACATCAGGATAGGAAACAATCTTTTAAGAATAAGAGGCAGAATCTTAAGAGGCTTCAGCTTCTAGAGGTTTTGATCCCTATATAAAGGGACGAGCTCTCAACCCACAAGTACGCAATTTTAAGCCTAGTTCTTAACTAGAAATCTCCCTGAGAGATATCTAACTTGAGCGTCGGAGTGTCTCCCGGTCAAACTAGACCGGAGGGTACTAACGGTGTTCTTGGTGTTGCAGGAGTTCGGCGGCGGAGCAAGGAGCTTTCAGTGAGCTCAGCGACAAGGAGTTTAGCCCACATTCTGTTCGGGATCCTCAACACCGGACCAATTTACTTGGTCCTGGTTATGCTAAACAAGCCTTCAGTTTGTGCCGCGCACAACAATTATTAACACAAGTTGTATTTAGATTTTGGGTGATTTCCAATAAGATTTACAAAAATCAAAATAAATGTACATGTACTTTGATTGAAACATAGAAATATCTAAAGTCAATGATTTCTAAAATAACAAAAAAAAATTGACGATTGAAGGTAGCACTACGAGCGATGGTATTTTTATGCAATAGGGTTAACAACAATGCACAAAAAGCACCAATAACGATGCAAATGGAACATCAACGATACACAAAGAGCAGCGGTGATGAAAAGTCAAGGTGATAATTATTAATAAATTAAGGTAGAGTTAAAAGACATGTACTATTGAAAAGAGAAGAGAATAGAGTTTGATAAGTTTATTTTGTTTTTAAACATCTTTGTTTAGTTAATTTTTTTGCTACCAATGAATAATCCCAATTTGCAATACTTATATTGTGCAACTTTTATGATTAATATTATTATTTACTAAAAAATAGAGATGACGAGCCTAAATACTTTAAAAATAACAAAAATATAAGTGTAATAGAATTTTAAAAATTAAAATCACAGGATTGGCAACCTCGGCACTGTACGAGGAATCCATCCTAGAATAAGATGGAGCATATCTCTCTAAAGTTTTGTTTGGTTCAGCTTTTTTGTGATTTTTTTGTAGTTTCTTTTGTCTTTTATGTACTTTTTAAATTTTTTTAGACTATTTTTTTTTTATTTTTTCAATTCATCGTAACAAAATAAATATAAAAATATAGCCATTTTAAAAAAAGTTAAAAAAAATTTACTAAAAATAAAAAAAATCACATAAAAACTTTAAAGTAGCTTTTTTCGTCTTATTTGAATTTTTTTAATTTCTTGGTCAAATTTTTTTACTTTCTTAATTTTTTATAATGAAATAAATTAAAAAATATCATCGTTTGAACTAACATAAATTTTTTTCTCAAAAAAAAAAGAAAACAAATCATATAATCTTACGCGGTGCCTAAATCCCACCTCATTGTCACGTGTAAAGTTGGGCTCCATGCACGTCTCAAAAGCTTAAAATTTACGCTTCATTCTCAGAACAACTAACATGATGGATGGAGCAAAAGATTCCTCGACTTCTTGTCCAAGACCTTAATCTCTCTTGTATTGTGTTTGGGTCAAAGATTTGTGAATTTCTTTTTTAAAGAAAAAGATTACGTGAGAAGGCTAAATTTATTCTTTAATTTTGCTATCACTCTCTTTTCTCATACCAAATTCCTTAATTTAGCTATGGTAATTTACCTATTTTATCTGCCCTTGATATATTATGTGGAGTGAGAACGATATTCGTTTCACTTATCCTAATTTTTTTCATCTTGCCCCTAATTAAAAATAAATAAATAAGTCTGTACTTTTATAAGCATATTATATATATATAATTCAAAAGTTTTTTTTATATACTATATATAATTTCTATCTTTCACCGATATCAAATAAGAAAAATTTAAAGATTAGTCTTTTTTTAGACCTTATAAAATGTTTAATCCCACAATTTTTATTTTAAGAGATTTAGTCCTATTAAATTTGAAATAATTATATTATGTCTAATTTATTTTTATTTAAGAGTTAATCTTTCCTGTTTTGGACAAGCGAAAAAATTCAAGTGATATATTTATTAAGCAATCATAACTGTTGAAAATGAAAAGTAATATATTTTTATTTAACTAATGTCTCAATTTTATAAACTGATAAATGTATCGCTTATCACATCGGACTAAAACTGTAGAAAAAAAAAATAGTACGAAATTAAAACTCTATTATTAGTTGATAATAGAACTTATACTAAAATTACTCTTCTTCTTTTCGTTCTAAGTTCTTCAAATAAGTAGGCAAGAATACTACGACCGATAGCTATTCTTAATTTATCTTTTATCTTCTTTTCATTTCCCTCTAACTAACTCTTTTCTTTTCTTTTTCCTCCTAGTTAATTTCTAAGTAGAGTCCTTTTTTTTATTTAACGAGAAAAAGAGCACTATAAATATATAGATATAAAGAAAGGGTACAACATAAACTCCCATGCAAAACAGCACGTGAGGGAGATAACCAACAAAAGAAAAAACTGAAAAACTAGGAAGCTCTACAGCTGAAGCCTAACACAGAAGCAGAAGTTTACAACCAGTTGGTGATAAGACAACTAAGCAAGCTACCGCCCTTAATGAAGGACGGCCTCGAGATTGAAAATGACCTCCTCCATCCTAGAAATTCTGTTTTGCAGTTTACCTTTCATCCATATCCCTGTTCTTAATTTCGTCAGATACACCACCTCCTCATAATCAGTCCTGACATTATCAAACACCAACCTATCCCTTGTCAGCCATAAAGACCAGATTCCAGCTATGAACGTTGTGTTCCATAGTTGTCCTCGAAGGTACTTCTTCTTTCCTTTCACCCAAAATTTGAACAGGTTATACAAAGTTCCAAGAGATGCCCATTGGCCACCCCACCAACGCATCAAAGCTGACCACACCTTTCATGCTACTTGGCACTGTACAAATAGGTGGTTAATTGATTCTACCTCCATATTGCAAAAAGCACAGTTAAGATTCACACACGGTTTAAGGATCAGGCACCTTGTTAGAATTTATTTAGTGGCAACTTTATTTTGTATCGCCATCTAACTGAACAACAAATATTTTGGTGGCTCTACTATCTTTCAAAGTCCACTGATGCTCCCCCACTTCTTCTCGCCAATCTTATCCAAGAGGTTACGCAAGGATTGCACTGTGAAGGTTGAGTGTGTCTCCCCCTTCCATATGTAGCGATCCATCTTACTTTCCTCAATTATGTGTGATCTAAGGCTAACCAAAAGATCTACCCATTGACAGGCTTCCCATGAGAAAAGATGCCGTCTAAAAAATGACTTGACTTCTAGATCCACACATGATCTGAAGAACTCAGCTACCCTTAACTGTTGAGCCCTTGCTAGGATAAAAAACCTGTGGTGAGTTTCAACAAGGGG